>JBBPBX010031973.1:0-12190 GCA_038048925.1 Garcialebias charrua | reverse complement strand
TGGCAACCCAAAGTTTTGAGTTGATCATTAAGATTGTCTAACCCCACATTGGGCTTCTGTTTTAAGCTCATTTTTAATTTAAGAAACTGTCAAGTATGTCTATTAATGCACTACTACCGGTACTTATGCACTTTTCACTTGTCGCTTGTGAACAGGTTGAGTTTAGATTTGTGAAGATTTACAAATTTGCACTATTCGAGTGTTGTCATTGTGTTAGAGAGAGTAAATATCATTAATACATTTGACATTAAACATAATCCAAATTGAAGTGTTACATCATTTGCAGCCCTTTTTGGCATCTGCATTTCAAGATTCAAGAGCTTTTATTAACATTGCACCAGTTGTCACCAATACAACGTGATTATTTATGCACAGTCATCCCGAGATGGAGAGTGTGTAAAGCTGCTGCTTATTCAGAACACATGACTTGTTCTTCAGCGCGGCCTCTCTCATCCGTTTCGGGATGAAGGTCAAAGGTGTGAAAAAGGAAAGTACCATGAGGGTCACAGCGTTGGTATTAAAAAAAATGTATCACATTTTGTCTGCCAAGACACCGCATGACACAGTAAAAACTATACCAATAAGCACATTTAGACAGTTACATGTTGCATGTTGAGACTGAGGCAGGGAGGATTCTGTCCATGAGACATTCCAGATAGCGACAGTCTGACCAGCCGGCCTCCGATAACGCTCATAGAAAAGTTCTCCGGGGGGGGGTAGCAGACAAGACAAGAGAGCAGCTGTTTTGTCCACAGTAAAGCACATCTCAGGAGAAATTAGATATCCAGCCTTTTTCAAGGCTGTTTCCAAGGGAGTCAGATAAGAATTGACAAATATTTTCATTTCAGGCTCACATTGTAATTTCTGTAGCCTTCAGTCTGTAAGGGCGACTCTGTTCCGATCCAATTCGGGACTTTTTCCACTGATCCAAGCTCTGACCTCAGATGTTGACCACAGCGTGCAGAGTCCCAGTCCGAGGGTGATCTGTTCACCCTCTGGATAAGCTCGCAAACAGCTGATTTCTCGAGGTCACCGCGCAGACCAGACGTCGGGTGCTCCAGGCATTAAGTCCTGCTGAAGTCTCCCCCTTTTGCGATAGACCAGTGCTCCACAAACGCCAAAAAGCAAAGCGCTGCCATCATAATCCAATATAATCCAGATCCTTCACCTCCACAGAGCACATTTGGTAGCAGATCAAATTGACAAAGACCATTCAGAATTATTATTTTAATTTCACAGCAGAATAAAGCTATGCAATCTCTGTAAGTAGGTCTAGGGAAAACAAATTTTGGGATTGGTTATCGGCCAAATGTTTTAACATATTGGCATAAAGGATATCGGCCAAAAATCTGTGCATCCCTATAATTTTATATACAGAAGTATTATTTTTTTGATTACACTCATTGCAAGTTTGACTAACATTAGTTTTTATTCCAGTTTGAAGTAGAGAGCTGTGAATAAGGTGACCAGTTTGTCTTTCTTTTCATAGAAATTGTGTCCAATTGAAATTCTCATCACTGTTTTTTGATGCAGCATCATTTGGTCATATTTTTTCTCAGTGCATCGTCTCTATTGTCCATATGAACTGATTATACAAAGAAAGTGAATTTAATTTAAATGGCATGTTTATATTTTCCAGTTTGCTGTGTGTGAAGAAACACAAGGAGGACAAAGGATGCAGCGGAGTTCGAAATAAAACAGCATTTGTGACTCTGTCACAGTTTGATGAAATGGCACTTCTCAATGGTGAGCAGTAGATCAATTTTAGACATCTTGTTGTTGTTTTTAAATTTGTATTGTGCAATAAAATGCATTGTTTTATGATCATATTTTGATCATATTTCTCTGTAAAGACTAAACAAAAACGTGCTTTTGGATAGTTTTGTAAATGGATTTGAAACCTTTGGAAGTAAAAGTCCTCTGATTCTTTCTGTTCTTCTTGTCAGATCGGTTTAATCTAAGTCAAGTTGAATCTCTCCAGAGATGCTTTACGTAGTTCAGGTCCAGACCCTTACTGAAGGTGTCTGGTTTTGCTTGAATTGTCCTAAAATCACTCTAATAATTTTATGGAAACATTCTTCCCAGCCTGAGATGCTCCTCTGCTGTAGCTCTTATTTCAACCACCGGTTTCTGACAAACGTCTCCACAGAATGATCCATGAAGAACGCAGAACAATTATTTATACTCAAACTTTATTTTTGTTAAAGAATAGAATTAGCTGATTCACTCATCATGTGCATTGTATCTGTGTGTGTTTTGTCCTTTGCCTGAACGGTAGATTACAGGTTTCTGGAAGATACTGGAAGATTCGCTGATAGTGCCACCAGAGACAATATGATTCAAGCTCCCCGTACCACTTTAAAAGTAAGTCCGGTATTTATACTTTGAGCTTCTTAGCGAGTCCCATTTGTTTATCTTGAAATCATTAAAAAATGTTCCATGAACTTTTTTTACAGTGTTTCTTTAAAACAGACTTAAAATAAGGTACTTTAACTTAGGAAAAAAACTGTACGGTAGTTGTGTAGTTTTATTTATTAATTAAGAATTTAAAACAGAGAAACAGCTAGCTCAGGGTCATGTGAGTTAAAGGTTCAGTGTACAAAATATAAAACCTTTATAAATCAGTGAAGAACAACTACAGTATTCATGTAAAGACAAAGTGTATCTTACATATGAGTAAAGTTGTATTTCTTGATTTTGTGCATCTTAAAACTTTTATCTCACACTTTTCTCACTGCACTGGTTGTGTTAAATTTGTTTGAGCATATTTACATAATCATATGTTTTATAGGTATTTATGGCTATACCAGTTTTCTCCTCTTTTGAAGTTGTTGATAAACTGTTTCAGGAAGACAAACCAGTGCTTATTGTATTATATATTACCTTGCTGTCTAATCTTGTTGAACAGGCAAAGAAACTGGCTTCTAATGCCAGAAAGATGAATATCACACTCAGATTCCTCCCCGTCACCTTCACCAAGAGCAAAGAAAACTCCACTATATTCTTCACAAAGTAAGAATACAGCATACCACGTACAGACACTAGTAATAATACTGTTTGTTTTTAGCTTGTATGTGGTCAAAGTAGTGTTTCAGATGGATTAGGATCAGTGCAATGCTATGAATTAATGAAGCCAATATCAGCTACAAGTTTAAACCTGATTTTTTTTTCAACCCCCCTTTTATTTTTTGTTTGCACTTTTTACTCTTCAACTACAGGTATTTGTTCTACTCCAACAAAAAGGAAAAAATGTTTTCTTATCTTCACAATTGTGATCAGTTTGAAATACGAACATTACCAGTAGTAACTTTCTGAGCAGTTCTCTGCACAGATGTTGATGTAAAAAAAAAGAAGGTGCAAATCCAAGTATACTGCTATTTCACTGTACATGACTTGACAACTTAGGCTATAACACTTGATTCAATGGCTAAATTACATTTCCATGTTCTGTAGAAGCCCGTTAATCACCTACTGATTCAAATCAGGAAGCAAACCTCTAAAAATGCAGGATAGTCATCCTCATGGACGAAGATTGGGTACCCCTGGGCTATACCATTAACTCCACAGGAGATGGAATAAGTTTTCCAATGCACAAAGCATTAAAAATAAATATATAACTTCTAGTATTTGCACTTTTTGTTCTTCTTACGGCTTTTCCCTCTTCAGGGGTTGCCACAGCGAGTCATCCTTCTCCATCTCACCCTGTCCTCTGCATCCTCTGTCCTCAATCCAACTTCCTTCATATTTGTACAAACCTATTTACAACCAGAATGTCCGCCTAAATACATATATTGAATTTGATCACAGATATAAACATCCCATCCGACTGTACAAAAGAAACTAGTATACAAAACGAGATGGCGCATCAATTTCATGATGTTCCCCAAACAACATTGCTTACATATAATTGGCTTCATCTGAGATTTTTGCTTTACATTTTCACTTTTAAGTCCAATGAGATGTTTTTTAAATCCCCAAAAGTCTTTGTTTCGTGAATTTTCTCAGCTCAGAAACTGGTCCATATCAGGAAATGTGATTTTTGGTCTGGTTTTCATGTCCATAGTTTGTATATTTATTGTTGAGACCAACAGCATTTAATTTTGTCATCTTGGTTAGGGGTTTGGTGGGGAGGTAAGGGCTGGGTGTGGATTAAAGTCACATAAGTACATGACCTCTTTAAGAAATAAAAAGCTATTTATTTCACTGATTTTGCTGTTATGTAACGTTTTCAAAGTAAAGTTGTAAATTTGACAATCAGTTTTTATATTTTCTTTACATTGATGCTGGAAACAATTGCTTTTAGTCAAATTTCCCATGGCACTACTTTGTTACATGTTGTCAGGTGTATTCAGGCGTGTTCATGTATTGGCAGATTCCATTTAACACATCAGCAAACACCTAAATACCTGCTGCTGAAGGTTAGTTGCATTGTAGAAATCAAGTTAAATGTATTTGACCATCTTTGCACTTCGCGTTAGGTAGTTTTTGTTTTTCAGGCTTTCATAAATGAGATTGGTGGCATTTTAGCCACGTAGAATGAAATCAGGGCATTCTCTGCAACCAATTTATAACTCAAGTAGAGTTGCAGATTTACAACACGTTTTCAGAAAAGGTTTAGTTTAGTCAAGTTGCAATTCACAAACCGCAGCTCATTACCACATTTAGATTCATGTGGATTTTGTTTTCCAATTTGCTCCGTTCCTTTGGTGGTCTTCACATATTTGGCAGCTTTCTCTCTAAGCAACCTTCTGCCACTCATTGTACAGGCTGCTGCTTTAATCCCATGGTGAAAGAATAGAGTGGGGGTTATCAATATATGTAATAAAGTTTTACGAGTCTGAAATGTTCAAGCATTGCGCTGGTTGCCAGTCAGGATTGCACCTAAAAGAATGATTTGTCAGTCCTTCCACTCAATTTTACCATGTTCCTTTCTTTTTTACAACTGCAGTCTGTTACTCTGTCAGGTATGTCTCCAGTGGGCTGCAGGTGGAGATTTGCTCATCTCAAGGCAATGCAAGATTTAACTCCTTACTCTTTTGCTAATTCAACAGATCGCTGATAGTAGCAGAAAGTTAATGCAATACGTCTGTTACGGTTTAGCCTTTCATAAGTTTGCCACTTAAAAATGTGTGTGTGCCATAATTGCACCACCAAAACACAAATTAAGCTTAATGCTTTTGGCATACCAGAATGTGAGCAGGGATCAGCAGCCAGCTACACAGCCCTTGTATGTGTGTTCCTATTAATTTCAGTGTCTTGCTGAAGGTTTGAGTGTTTCATTTACAGGCTAGTAAATAAACATCTATTTGCAAGGACATAGAATTGGACAAAAGTTATACAGCAAGGGATCAAGTGAGTGTGCTTCAGGATGTTCAAAGTACATAATATAAAAAGCAGATGTGGAAGCCGTGTGACTGCAGCTGGTTAGCGACATACTCCTGCTGCCAGAGAAGGATCATGACTGGCAAACAGCTGAGTGAAGAGCTTTCATGCCTGTTGATAATGTGCATGTGTGCGTATGAGTTTTTAAGTGTTATAATTATGGCAACGCATCTAGTTTTTATTTAACTTCTTCTGTTTTAAAGTGACATACTTTAAAAACATGGCACAGACATTTAAATGATTTGCAAGAAGTTGTAGACTCTCTCCTTGTGCAGCATTTGGAGGGTAAGTATATAATCCCTGGCATTTGGCAGAACATAAGGAGTAGCTGTGTTTGGGTGAAATTATGTTTTTTCAGCTTCAACCTGGCATGGCTGGGCATTTTCCTCACAGACAGCCCGAGTAGACAGGACAACACATTCCAGGAGAAGTTAATGTGGGTAATAACTGAACATATTTCTATAATAACTTGAGATCATTAGTAACATAAGCTGGTGTGGTTTTGCGCCCCATATTGTTTTTCCATATATCGAAAATCAGCCTCAATTAAGCAAACTTTATGGGTCAGAGTAGAGCTAATTTTGTTCCCAGTTATTGACAGGTGTTGAAGAGCCCTCAATTCAGTTGCATTCATTTTACTTTTATCCATATAAAGTCAATTTACAAAAAAGTCATCCCAGCACACTCTACAAAATATAACGTTTAAATCATAAATTCAAATTCAGTTCAAAACAATTACAAATTTAAATCCAGTTACAGTCAATTCAATCTAATAGACTATATGCCACGGGCTTCCGTTCCAGCACTCCCGCAGTCATTACCCAGACTGCGCGCTTCCGGTTTGCGGGAAAGACACAAACATAAATGACTAAATACAATTAATAAAACATCTGCATACACACCAATAATAACTGTATACACATATAAATCCATATAAAATTATGGCGACGTTCCCCCTACGGGTAGCCACGATAAATCTTCGCCGAAACCCCCCCTCGGAACAGTGCCAGTAGCTCGCAGCCGCTTCCAGTTTCGGGTCGTTGTCATGGTCTGCTACTAGGAGCTAACGCTAACAACAACGGCAGTGGATGGGAACCGGAAGTCGCGGATGTGTGTTGCATTTTACCGGAAGTACGTCACGACCCCCCGTGGCATATATTATGATATGATAGTCTTATTCAGAACATTTTTTTTTTTTTACATTCGACTTCTCAGGGGTCACCACAGTGAACTAACACGGAGACTGGGCAATTGTTTTTACGCCGGATGCCCTTCCTGACGCAACCAGAGACCACTGAGCTACCACAGCCCTCTGTGTGGAGCAGAGAGCTGCTATCTAGGGCACCCGGGGAAAGCAAGGGGTGGGGGTTATTATGGGCCTTGCTCAAGGGTCCAGTGTGGGGCAAATGATGGTGGAGGCAGGTGTGGGTGCTTCACCTATCCCACTCTCAATTTGATGTTGCCTGTACCTGGAGTTGAACCCATCAATCTTCTGATCACTGGTCCACTTCTCTAACCTCTACATCACCACTCCCTCAGAACATTATGAAATAACAGTTGGCAAAATAGATTTCTTATTTAGGATAGCCAGCATATTGGGAACCAGTGGAAAGAGACAATTCTGTTTTGACACCAAGAAACCTCTAGCGGAACAAGGCACATACTGTAATGGGCAGCCATCTTGCTTGACCTTCTGAAGATAAAGATGACTTAAAAATCATGTGTATTCTAAATGCCATAGGCAAAAGTTTTAAAGGATAAGCTGCAAAATCTGGAACTAAGTGTCAGTCAGTCTTGGTTGATCCAGTGCAAGTCAGAAAACACAGGTAAACATGACACAAGTCCAGTAAAGTAATAATAAAGCAAACATAAAAAACACATTAACGTTTGCCTGATATACAAAAGAAGAACCATGTTACAAATCATCCCACTGCTACTAAGCGTCACATCTTACCTTCTGTGTAGTTGGGGCGGCCGTGGCGTAGTGGTAATGGCAGTCGTCCCCCGATCGGAAGGTTGGAGGTTCGAATCCCGGTTCCCCACACCATGTGTCGTTGTGTCCCTGGGCAAGACACTTAACCCCGAGTTGCTCCCGGTAGGACTGGAAAGCGCCTTGCATGGCAGTCTGCCGCTACCGGTGTATGAATGTGTGTATGAATGGGTGGATGGTTGGTATTGTAAAGCGCTTTGGGGCCCCTCATAGGGGGCTGGAAAGCGCTATATAAATAAGCTCCATTTACCATTTACCATTATAATTTGTCAAACTCGCCAAAGTTTAGTACATTACATCTTTAATTGGATACAGTTTTTAATGCTGTTTTTTGTCGTGCTGTAGCCACTTTGCTCGTAATGGAAATACTCCAATAAGCCCACCGCTACAACCTGCAAAGGACAAAGACTTCACCAGAGTTCTTTGCTGCTCTAGCATGGCAAAAAAGGTAGTAATTATGTTAGAGAAACGTGCGCCGTTTGGCATTGCTCTCAAGCAAAGAGAAAATATCACTGATCAGCAATTATGCCCTGCTGAGCGCATGCTGTAGAAATGCACATGTACAATCTAACACAGCCCAAGTGTAATTTTAGTGCCTCTACTGGACCAATTTCTCCACTTAAAAAAAAAAAAGCTGTATTATAGCTTTGCACACATTACAGGTTTGTTGAAACCTAAATGGTGTATGAGGGATTGCATGTGATGGATGACTGCACAAATTGATTAAAGCAGAGAAAACCATATTTTACCCCAGAATTCGTGGCACGGTATGAATATTCATCTATTCATCCTGGTGTGCAGTACGACTTCTACTTTCCAGACGTTAAGGTCAAATGAAACAATTAGTGATTGCTTTAGACTGTGTTTCATCAGACAACTTGTTGGCTGCATCTGACTGATGCAGAACAGAGTCTGCTTCAATTGCCATTTGAGGCAACACTTACATCAGACTGTCAAGTAGCAGTTTCTGCAACACCGTCATCACAACTGGACAATTAACTGTGGGCAACATGCGGCTCAAACTGAATTACCCAGAAGCTTTATCATGTTCTGTGACATAAAAAGAACACAAACTTGTGACGATGACAAAAGAATAGATCTGTGTGTTTTAGAGAATAACCTTTTCACAGATAGTTGTAGGGTAGGTGTCTTCTAGATAGTTTACTTCGTTACGTTTATGACTTTTCAGGAAAGAACTTTGCACATTGAACTGTTTTTGTTGGATGCTCCCGTGCTTAATCCAGCCAGATGGATTTCAGCTCTTCACTGCCAGACTACCCGTCAGGCTTTCTTGTGCTAGTGATGATGGCCCAAGCAACTCCAATTACTTATTTAATCAACAGTGTGGGCTCTTGTTAATGAACTCATCCATCTTTGTCTGAGCCTGCTTTATTTCTTGGATAGTTGCTGAGACATTTAATTGAGTCATCTGAAGTTGCACGCTGAAATAACGTATCCACTGAAAATCACATGTATTTATTTATTTATTTTGCATAGTCAGTGATTGATGAAGTTTTGGGGGAAAAAAGGTAAAATCTGGCATTTCTTAAATGTGGTGAATCTATTTGAAGTTTGTCTTTGCTGTCTACTAACAAAACTCATGTTTAAAAACATTAAGGTGATATGTCCCGATGTAAGCTCAATCATCCATAAATCCAAAAATGTTAAGTCAGGTCATCTGAAGAACCTGACCTGACTTAACTTTTTTGGATTTAAGGAGAAACTGAATTCCCCTGACTATTAAAAAAACACATCAGATTTACAGTAAACATTTGATAACATCAGCCTTTTGTTTTATATGACCTAAATAAAACCACTGATTTCCTGAGATTTCCTTGAAACAGGTTGGGGGCGGGCTTGTTCTGATTGAGGTTAGTGTTAAACTCTGTAGTACAGCTGTTTTCAACCATAAGTTTGTATCTAAAACAATTTAAATGTCCACAGTACATACTTAACTTCTTGTGTAGATTGTTCATCTTCCTGATAATTCTGGAAAAATAATAAAGTGAGATTATAGATGAACACAACTGAAAATCCTCCATTTATGACCAGTGAGAATTATTTGACAATTCCTTTTTTATTCCTTTGACTGGCATTTCTCACTAGCTCGGCTACATTATGAATATGTCCAAATACATGTGGTATGAAACAAAAATTAGTCCTGGGTAGGGAACGTTCTTCAAGTACTGCATGTCCTGTCTACCATGTGCTCAACTCTGGCATCACTCTGGTGTAGCTTTTCCTTTAGACCACACAGTATGTAAACACAAAACACATAGACAGTTACCAAACTTTTGCTGCTCAGAGTATTCACAAAGGTTAAAAAAAGTAAGTTTTCCTTCCAGACACAGTCTCGACTTAAAAAAGGTTTATTTAAAAATGTTTTCTTACACTGTTTTACTAGCTGTGTGCAAATCCTTATTCATTCAGAAAGACTTAAGTCTTTGATGTCCAACAACTGTTTGATGAATAATCCCTACAAAGCAACAAAAGCTCTTTAATTCAGGCCATTTAGAGTAAAGGACAGCTCAGTGCTAGGAATTATAGACTTTCACCATAATCGCTGCATAGTTCAAAAAGTGTATTCATTAAAACAACCTTTTTTTTTCTCCCAGTGGATTGTTTTTCTGTGTATGTGATTGACCTATTCTACATTATTACTCGTTAGTCTTACAGTATGTCTTAGCATATAGAGTCGATTGATCGACAGCAGTTTGACCTCTGTAGCAGCTTCTGGTATGTAAACAGCTGTTGAGGCTTCTGTTTAAACTTTTTTTATGCTGCTTTCTCCTTTTTTACCCATGAGTGATGGCACTTCTCCCAGGCATGCTTTGTGGTCTTGCTTGATGTGATTGCAACCTTCTTTGGGCAAGTCCCTTTTCCATCCAAAGACATAATTTCCATTTGAAGCAACGACAAAATGTTGGCATCATCACACCTGGTCCTCTTTTCTTATGTATTTTCATGTACAAACATTTCGATTGGGGGCATGCACAACACAACAAAACTTTGACAAAGCCAAGCAAACACATTGATTTCTCAGTAATGAGTGTGAGCTTTTGAGTATCTCACACAATTGTAAAAGGAGTGCTCTCCCTTGTTCTTGTTTATGCGCCCATTATGCCTTTTGCTGCTCTAACTACAGCCTCAGCTTCTTAGTACAAAAAGTAGATACTAATAAGCACATTTTATTTAGATTTTTAAACACAAAATGCATCCCTTTGCCAGTCCTAATATCAGTTCTGATCAAACATTACCTTGCCATTTCCTGCACTCTGATGTATTTTAACTGGTTGTTTAACATCTAGTTTGACCTACATACCGGTAAGTAAACATTCGATTCAGTAACTATTTTAGAATTAGTGGCACAACAAGAAGTAGCCTGACCAACAGCTCTCCTTGTGTGAACAGAGCACGCTCCGCTTCTCTCACACATCACCCACCGTCAACAACTGCTGGCACTGACGTAGCACTAGCTAAGATGCTACAGATGTAGCACTCCGCTTTACACAACCTAATATACATTTTGTACAATCAGTTTAGTGTTATTAACTGATCATAACAAACAAAAACTAAACCTATGCAACCAGAAGTTGCAACATAGGTATATCTACATTTAAAACGCACAAAACAAAGCACAACTAGCCTTTAATTTAACCATTAAGTATACAATGTAATTATGACGCAAAATTGAGGATTCACTTGCCTTTGTGCAGATGAACATGTGATACTTCCTGTTTATCTCTGTTGTAATCAGCAGCTCATGAGGTCGTCCGCTGGCCTTTATCCATATTTTACATTTTTCCAAACTTTGTTTAGTTTTTGAAATGGAATAAACCATATTCCATCCTCTAAATGCTCACGGTAATGCTGTCTGAATTACATATTCACCACTGGCAACGCTTAATCATTTTTCTGATGATTTTTCATGAAATCCTTCAAGCGTTCATAATGCAAAACCCCGACAATGTTGTCGGAGAAAAAGAGGGTGATGCTCCTGCAGGTACGGGGTGTTCACTTTGACGAATTGCGATCGCCGATTGGTCAGTTGCTGACAAGCCTACTGGACTGATTAATAGGTGGCATTGAGGATCCGACTTGTGCAAAAGAAAACCATAGACTTTACTGGCTCGTTTAAGTGTCGTAATTTTTTCCATATTTATTCCAAATGTATTCAATTTTTTGGTGAATCTAAAGTTTAAGAAATGTTTCCTTACAAAATCATAATGATGGTTTCTTTATTTTTCAGAGTTGCTGAGTTAAAATTTAGTTGGTGCTTGAGCATCCCCAAAGAGGCTAAAATCACCACTGCTTAGAGTATTGGGGAGACATTTTGCTGCTGATCTGTTTCATGCTGCTGTGTTCATTCGTGTTCATCTGCTCATACAGACTCATGTTCGTGCTGCTGTTTGGAGTAATGTTTTTCTATGATATCTATCCATGAACACTTTTATTCTGAAAAGCCAACCAGGACGTGCCGTTACAACGGTCCGATTGACGCACACGTCTGGAGACGCTGAAGAACGGTAAACAGATGACCAACTGGACCGCGGGAGATTGACCATCTTCACGAGGTAACAAAGGCGTCAGATGCTTTGCCAAGTGTACCGACGTTGTAGCGGAGATCAGCCGGAGAGCTGCCATGCTTCCTGGTTAAAAACACACCACTCCCTCCATCTTTCATCCTTAAACTTTCGCCTCTTAACTTTATTTCTGTAAAGTAAAACTGTAAGTTTGTGATGCTGAAATAAGTTAATATAAGACCCATTAACTTTTGTTCTGTTGTTCCTATGTTAAAATCTGCTGAAAAGTTAGTTA
>JBBPBX010031972.1:11753-34177 GCA_038048925.1 Garcialebias charrua | reverse complement strand
CTTTGTTTTGTTTTTTTGAATGTCCAGAGGACCAGACTTAGCTTTTTTTTAGATTTTTCTACCTGGATTATTGAGCATTCATCAGGGTATTAATAATACACTTTGCTTTCCATATAACTTGAGTGCCCTCTAGTGGCTGTAAATTGTAGTGTTCAATATTTTCCATGTCAGAATGAATGAAATCGTCAGATCTCAGCCAAAAGAGTAGGCTATAAACAGCTGTTTTTGTGCTGGACTCTGGTTCACAAACCCAATTTCTCTCCACACAAATACTATATCTGGAATAACAAAGACATTTGTTTTAAACATAAATCTATTTTCTTTAAAAATTGGTTTGACAGAGGAATAGTTCATGTACATCAGTTATTCAACAAAGACGGCAACACTTACTCTTACAGTGAATTTTTAACTACGTATAACTTTCCAGTACTACCAAAAGAATTTGCAATTGTCTTTGATGCAATTCCATCTGGTGTAAAAATGTTGATGTCAAATCCTGTACAAAACAGCACAAACTATTTAACTGAAGAATTATTCATTGGTAACTCTGACCCTTTTTTAAGTGAAAAAACAAATAACAAATGTATTAGAGAATTAATAATTAGAGAATGTATTAGTAAACCTGCTTCTATATTCTTCTGGGATAATTTATTTAATGATATCTGTTGGAAAGATGTTTGGTTGTTACCTAGAAAATACTTTATAACTAATAAGATTCGAGAAGTATCCCTAAAGATTCTGCATAAATGTTATCCTGTAAACTATATAATCTCCAAGTACCGTCCAAACGTAGACCCAATGTGTTCACTCTGCCACAGCTCTGAGGAGACTATCATCCATCTCTTCTGGGACTGTTCTCATACTCAGGTGTTCTGGAAAGACATTTTCATGTATGTAAATAGAAAGTTAGAAATTGACCTACCATTTGACGCTAAAATTATACTGTTTGGTTTCTTTTGTCCAAATATTTCAAGTGAGAAAGTTTTTGTTGTAAATTTAATACTACTCTTAGCCAAATTTTACATCCACAGTTGTAAATTCTCCTTGCTAAAACCTAGATTTATAGTGTTTTCTAATTATATTTCCTCTTACTTAGCTACTTTAAAGTACTGTACTAATGCCAAAGCTTTAAAAACTAAAACAATCTGTAACGAATTTCTGTTGTAAGCTGCCCAAGACACATTTTTGTTTTTGTTTATGTGCCTTTATTCTCTTTTGTGCTATGCATGCCTTAAGTCTCGAGCCATGTTTGACATTGTAAGTTTTTTTTGCACTTGTTTTTTCTATAAATAAAAAAAATAAAAAATAAAAAAATATGGGGGGGGAAATACATATTAGTTGCTTCAGTGTATAAGTTGCAGTTCTCACTAATTTATGCAAAAAGGTGTGATTTATCCAGAGAAGAATATGGTAATTCTATCAGATAAAGACAAATATTTATGCAAACAAACAACCTAGTTGAGAATATAAAAAAGTCAATATATAAAATAATCCCTATACTATCAAAGTGCTGAACATTTGCATGAAACCTCCAATTAATTGGGGCAGTCTACTCTGTCCTCAGGCCTGTGGGGATTTTCTAATTTGTAGGTTTATGCTAGTGAATGTGTTAATGTGACTGTGAGTCCCTGACTGGGAGGAAGGGACTAATAACAGTGATTCGACTCATTACCTTTCATTGAGGAATATCTGATTGTATTACCCCCGGAATACGCACACAGCTGTTAATAGTGCTCAGGCAGCTTGATGGACAGCTACACGTTATCAGACTTTAAAGAGGAGCTCATCATCACCACTGTGCTAATGGACCAGTCGGGAGTGAACCCATCACACTAATGCACAAGCAACAAAGACCTTGTATGGGAGGTAGATAGGAGAACAAAAAAAAAATCATCAGACATGTTACAATGAGCAACCTCTAAATACACATCTAAAGCATATAAAGGAGGCAAGGATAATAAAAACCATTCCCGCAAGATATTTTATTCATATAGAAAATGAATGTGTTCTTGAAGAAGAAAAGCTGAATTGAATACAATACAGTACTGTAAAGAAGAAGAAGCTACCTCTTTGGAAAACCATCTTTCTTCAGTTTGGCTGCTGCTGGATTAATGTTGCTGCCTTTAAAACTTTCAGCACATCCACAAAACCACTCTGCTACTGGTTTATTGTGACTCCAGTGAGCTCCAAATACTTTCCAACATAAATAATAATAGAAAAAAACTGATAAAATTATAATTTAAAGCTAAATTACCGGTACCTGCAGATTAGGCTGATCGAGAACTTGTGCTTTTAGTAGGATGTGAATTACGCTGGTAAATTTATTAAACATTCTGCATTATCCAGTTTTTTCATGTAATTAAAATTGGGTCAACTTATTACAACCTTCTTGGATCTGTCTAATATGACAAATTAAATATATATTTGGTAAAATTAAACCTTTTTTCTCTTTTCGAGCTGTACTTGTACAAATGTATTTATTTCAAACTGAAGACAGACAATGAAAAAAGCCAAAAAATATGAGTACCGTATTTTCCAGCGTATAAGTTGCATCAGTTAAAAAAAGCATCATGAAGAGGAAAAAATTATAAGTCGCTTCAGCATATAAGTTGCATTAATTATGTGTTTATTTAATGATCAAAACAGCTTCATTTTGCCTGGTCGGCGCAGCACCATCCATCTCTACCAATCCATCATTCATCCAACCATCGTAGCTGGAGTCGCTAGCTCTCCAGCGTTCCTCCACCTGCACCAGCTGAGTGAAGCGAGCGCGCACGGGAGGACTCGCTGTTGCCGTTCTTTGAATTTAACAAGATTAACACTTAAAAACAATTATCTGTTCGCTCGACATTATTGTGTTTCAGTTCAACATTCCCTTAATAAATGCACTTTAATGGTTAAAACAGCTTTGTTTCACCTGAGCAGTATGGCGCCATCCATCCATCCATTGCGGCCAGAGCCGCTAGCTCGCCAGCGTTCGTCCAGCTGCACCAGCTGAGTGAAGCGAGTGCGCATGGGAGGACTCGCTGGTTCAGTTATTAGAAATTAAAAGCGTCAGTCAAAAAACATGTTATGAATATGGGAAAAAAAATGTATATAAGTCGCTTCTGCATATAAGTCACAGGACTGACAAATCTATGCAAAAGATATGACTTATACGCCAAAAAATATGGTATTTTATGCTATGTGTTTGAGTGTTTTATCACCCTATTTTTATCAAAAACTACACATAAGTTCTTTTTTTTTTACTGGAAGCTATAATATTACGTGGAGTCAGTGCAGCATGATTAAACTCCTTGCATAAGTTTTATCAGCACCATGTAATGGCTGCCACCTCTGAACCTCCTCATTATAATGGAAACCTGATCTTCAAAGGGAAACCTTGTCATGGCTGTGCAGGTTGTGGGGAATCTGCAGCTACTCAACGTGACCTGCCACCTTCTATTGTGTCGCCTTTAAAAAGAGTCAGAATTACATCCAAGCTGGTCCCAGGTCAGCCTCTTGCCTAATTACTTCATTACATAACTTTACAGCAGAATGCTGATGACTGGACTGAGTTAATCTGTTCGTTAATTAGTCAGAAACTGAGAATCAAAGTTTCCCTATATTGTTCTTTTTAATACTCATTTGTTCAACATGCAGAGGAAATTTTACAAGGATATTTTTTACTATTTAAATTGGACGAATAAGAACTAGTAAAGAATATTTGGAGATCTGATACAAATATATGATGTGCAAGCTTTTCCCACTTAAAATATATAAAATAAAACAAGCAAAATGCATAAACTGGTTTAATTTGCACACTATGTAAACACTGAAAAGACCTTTTTTTTTTTATTAAAGATTTTGTGAAATGCTCAGATAACACAAAAAAATGATGCTCCATAATATGTTAAAATGCTTTTGCTTGAAAGGTACTTATTGCAAAAAAAAATGAAATAATAATAATTCTAAAAATATTAATGTCAAACTCATGATGCAAGAAAAAATATTCTTTTTTTAATTCCTTTATAGATGGCCTACCTTCTCACCTTACAGCCATCCTCTTCACACCATTATGATTTTTTTTTTCTCTTTTTGTGGATATTTGTTTTGTAGTCTTACTTTCTGTCTTTCCTTTTTTTCTATAAAAAAAAGAAACAATATTCTTATTTAAATAAATAAAGTGTCCAAATAAAATATACATAAGTAAAAATGGTGAATGGCTGCCAACATTGGCTGGTTTGCCGAACAATGGGAGCTAGTAAGTAAAAATTTAGTAACATATGTTGTTAAAATGACGTAGGTTTAAGCGTTTAGAACATTCCAAGAGTGTGGGAAGGGTTTCTAAAGCCTTAATATAAAGTTTGCTGCACTTGAACTTGGACTACTGTATCCCTACTTCACTCTTTTTCAATTATCGCGGGGCTTCAGGGTACAGACCCCCCCATGATAAACGAGGGACTACTGTATGTAAATACAAATAATAAATAATATAAGATCATAAATTAGAATAAAATAGGACAAACAGACCAAAATTAAGTTACTAAGAAGGAGGTGGGATTACATAAACCTTTTCCTACTGCTTTTTTGAACATGTATTTTTCATTTTTTATTTTATTGGTTGTTCTTATTTCTGTTTGTCACAGAGTTAATGTAATATTTAAACATGTCCAAAATAAATCAAATCAAATCAGATTTTATGTAAACCTGACACCAATCTCAACAGCTTATTTTGACAGCATGATTAGTTTTTTTTTTTTTTTTTTCACATTGAAGGTTTATGAAAAGAAGCATTTCTGACTTAAAATTATGGCTTACAAGCAAAATGTTACCACAATAGACTATACAATTCTGCCTTTATAACTGTGTCACCTTTAACATCAGTCAAACAAAATAAAGGCAACTCTAATTTTATTATTTCTGCTCTAAGAAGGAATTAATTTCTGCAGCATAGCTGCACTTAATATTGATGTTTTTGAACTTGAAAATAAGGATTAGGATAAAACTTCAGCTTCAAGGAAATCCTCTAATAAATACCAAACTAAGAGTCTTACATACAGGCTGAAAGGCTGAAAGGCTCCACGGCAGCGTCGATAAATAAAGTTCAATCAACCTTTTAAATACTTTGCCTGAGGCTGTGAGTGCAGCGGCTTTAAATAATGTTGCCGTGCTGAAGATGATTGATGGCCCTGTGAGGCCTGAAGAAATATTAATGGATTTGATGTTGTGTTCATAATGAGCTTTTTCTTCTTTAAAAAATAAAAATCAACTCTACAGAGAGGAGAGGAGGGGGGAGGAGACGGAAGACGAGGAAGGCGAGGAGGAGGAGGACACATCACGCTTTTTTCATTCCTACCGTTTGACTTTCTTCACTTGCCTTGTTTCCGCTGCTTTGACTGCTTTAATCTTTTTATTCAACCTTTATTAACAGCAGATTTGTAGGGCTGTTTGTGTGCACGAAAGCTTTCCGTGCACTCGCCGCACAGAGTTACAATCTGCTCGCTTCAAGTCGCAGACTGTGAGTCAACAAACATGCGGGTACAATATTTTATTTTGTGATTCTCTCTGTTCCAACAGAATCAAGCCGCTGCTCCAAACATTTAACAGGTGGTGTTTAGGTTTTTTTGTTTTTCATCCACTGCTTCACTGTTAGGCAAAGTCCACAAAATGAGTTTATGACAAGAATGTTTGTCTTACGTACTAGTTATGATCCAGAATCATTTTAAACAGTAAATCATCAGTAATTCATCAAGATTCAAACCATCAGTAGTCGTCAAGTTCATTAGCAGGAATACAAAAAACTATGTTATGCAGAATAAAAGAAATCTGAAGGGATCAAACGTTTACATAAATGAACTAACCAAAAAAATTGGAAAAATTGCAAAGGAAGCAAGGTGGTTAAAAAACAAAATAGCATCAACATGGACAAGAAATGGATACATCTTTATCAAAACAAAGGAAGGGTCTCAGCCTAAAATGATAAAAGAGCTGACGGATCTGGATGAACACGGGAGATGAAAAATTACAAATCAATGAAGCAACTCACACTCAAAATGGATAAAATATACAGTGAAATGAACAAATACATTAGAACATGACAACATACGAAGACTCAGAACCTAAAATATATAATGTTGAAAATGTGATTGATGCAAATTTTTTTCCTGTAATAAAAGATAGCGAATATTATAATGAAGAGCAGTTTAATGACATCAATATATCAAATGGAGTTCTCTCTATTATTCACTTTAATAGCAGAAGTATAAATGCAAACATATCCAAAATAACAGATTACTTAAAACAGTTAAATAGAACTTTTACGATAATAGCGCTGTCAGAGACATGGCTCAATGATGATAACACAAGTAATATTCACATCGAGGGGTATGAATTATATCATATGAACAGAAATAATAAAAGAGGTGGTGGAGTCGCTCTATTTGTCAATAATGAAATAAAATGTAAATTAAATAGTGAAATAATAATAATAATAATAATGTCTATTCCTGTCATCTGCGTATGTTCCCATACACAGACGAAATTCGTCTCTGCATTTAACCCAACCACCTACCAGGTGGTGCAGTGAGCAGCCCGAAAGCGCCCGGGGAGCTGGAGAAATAGGTGTGCACTCATAGACACCCCAAGCTGGGTAGTGGCCGGGGCGCGAACCCGCGACCTTCGGATCCGTAGTCAAAAGCCCTGCCACTAACAATCTTAATAATAGTTTATAATATTATCCATCCATCCATCCATCCATTTTCTTCCGCTTATCCGGGGTCGGGTCGCGGGGGTAGCAGCCTAAGTAGGGAGGCCCAGACTTCCCTCTCCCCAGCCACTTGGAGCAGCTCCTCTGGGGGAATCCCAAGGCGTTCCCAGGCCAGCCGAGAAACATAGTCCCTCCAGCGTATCCTGGGTCTTCCTCTGGGTCTCCTCCCGGTGGGACATGCCCGGAACACCTCACCAGGGAGGCGTCCAGGAGGCATCCTAACCAGATGCCCGAGCCACCTCAACTGGCTCCTCTCGATGTGGAGAAGCAGCGGCTCTACTCCGAGTCCCTCCCGGATGACTGAGCTTCTCACCCTATCTCTAAGGGAGAGTCCAGACACCCTGCGGAGAAAACTCATTTCAGCCGCTTGTATCCGAGATCTCGTTCTTTCGGTCATAACCCAAAGCTCATGACCATAGATGAGGGTGGGAACGTAGATCGATCGGTAAATTGAGAGCTTTGCCTTTTGACTCAGCTCTCTCTTCACCACGACAGACCGGTACAGCGCCCGCTTCACTGCGGACGCTGCACCTATCCGCCTATCGATCTCACGCTCCAGTTTTCCCTCATTCGTGAACAAGACCCCGAGATACTTAAACTCCTCCACTTGGGGCAGGACCTCCTCCCCGACCCGGAGAGGGCATGCTACCCTTTTCCGGCTCAAGACCATGGCCTCGGATTTGGAGGAACTGATCCTCATCCCGGCCGCATCACATTCAGCTGCAAACCGCTCCAGCGAAAGCTGTAGATCACGAGCTGATGAAGCCAATAGGACCACATCATCTGCAAAAAACAGAGAAGCGATTCTAAGGCCACCAAAACGGATCCTCTCAACACCTTGGCTGCGCCTAGAAATTCTGTCCATAAAAGTTATAAACAGAATCGGTGACAAAGGGCAACCTTGGCGGAGTCCAACTCTCACCGGAAACGAGCCTGACTTACTGCCAGCGATGCGGACCAAGCTCTGACACCGGTCGTACAGGGACCTAACAGCCCATATCAAAGGGCCTGGTACCCCATACTCCCGGAGATAATATTATGGAAATGATAACAATAGAAATAATAAACAAAAACGATAAAAACATAATAATAAGTTGTGTATAAAGATCACCAGGAGCAAATATAGAAATATTCACGGATAAAATCTTGGAGCTAATGGAGAAGAGTTTTAATAAAAAAGTTTTTTTGTGTGGAGACTTAACATTGATATGGGAAATAAACAAATCTTTGTTATTAAGCACCACTGAAAAGTGATTGTAGCTAAGAGTCATTCACAGCACATACTCCAAACTCCACTTAAATGCATACGACATTTGCTTAAAAACGTAAGATATGTTGAAGTCAACCTTGTTTGATTGTTAAAATATTTCATAAACCACTGGATGGATGTCAACAAAATGTGCAGAGGTTATTCATTGGCTGCACATCTGTAGCTGAACAATATTTAGGGTCAACCAAATTCAAGATGGCTGCCACAATCAATTTTACTGACATTAAAGGTTCAGTCTGCAGTTTCTGTAGAACAGCAGCACTTAGAAAAAATTTCAACAAGCAAAGCATTCTGATCCCTCCCCCTCAGAGCCATATATGGCTCTGCCCCCTTGTGGTCTGTTGAAATTTGAATTCAAGCTCTGTTTTTATTGGCTGATTCAAATTCAAGCTCGGTTTTTATTGGCTGGTTACAAACTTTGTTTTTATTGGCTGGAAAATGGCGGGTCACTTTTTCTTTTTAGAAATGCTTATTTACCACCTGGAGAAGCAAGGGGACAATATTTTTTTTTAGTTTTTTCAGAGATTACCTCTCTAACATCAATCTAGTGACAGAGTGAAGAAATATGTTAAAATATATATTGTTTGAAAAGTTACAGACTACATTACAATCTTACATACCCCAGCTTTAAAATAAAACAGTGTGGTAGTAGCTATTGAGGTAGTCATCCTCAGTACATATCATGAGTAAGATTTATCATAACACTGCAGCACATTCCTCATAATGTTTTATAGGTTTAACCAAAACGGTTTCATTTTTTATCTTAGTTTAAATATTCTGAAACTTTGGCATGAAGGGTAGTGGGTGATGTCCATTCCTTCACGAAATGCTAGGCCCAACTTTATTTAATGATAAAATATTTTGTGTGCAAAGAATAAAGCCATGGAAGCGAATGAAAAGCTGTCCAAAAGGTGGCACTGTTAAACACACAATAACTGATGTTTCAGACAAATTAACTGCTTTAGTAACAGTCATTTATGTGTTCTTACAAAAAAATTAATTGTCTTTATTATTTTTATTATATTTTTATATTAGTCCTTTCTATCTTTTTTGTTGTGTTGCTGTTTTGCTGTTCTCATAGTGCACTAAGATTCATAACTGGCTGTAACTTTTGTACCCACCACTGCACCCAGTATTCACTGGCTAACTGGACACCATTAACTTCACACAGACTCTCCCACTGGTACATTTTCATCTTTAAATCATTTCTTGGTCTGCTGCCTTCATACATCTCCTACATGTCTCTGTGTGAGTGCAGCTACAGCGTGCGCTCTCAGGACATGATTACCTGCAGTGTTCCCTCAATGAGGACTGAACTTGGCAAAAGGGCCTTCTCCTACTCTGCTCCTGTTTCCTGGAATATCTTACAAAAAGATCTGAAGCTCTCGACCTTGACCTCTCTAAGTGGCTTTAAACATCTGTTAAGTTCCTGAAAAACAAACAAAAACAAAAAACCAATGTAGACATGTTCCTGTTTTTCGTCAAGTCAAAGTCAACTTTATTGTCAAAACTGCAACATGTACAGGACATACACAGGATTGACATTTCATTACTCTCAGACCCCTGGTGCAACAATAACCATTAAACATTAAACATTTAATAAACATTAGCATAAAATGAAATAATAAAAGTGTGATACTATCCTAAATTGTAAGTATAGCAGTATAAATATAAAAAGTATATAAATAGGTATGAAGGTCCTGACACTGACACATGTAGTAAAGTGGCAAAGCAACATATGAAGTGAATGTACAATGAAGTCCTTGATATTGTTTATATGTTTATATATGTTTTAGTTTTCTATATTGCCCTACATCCTAACTGTTTTTTTGTTACATTTTCATTTAAATACCATTTTATTTTAACATAAAACAAATCTCAAATTTGTACACATCTTTTATGATTGTCTATTATTGTCTTTGTAGCCCACTGTTGTTGTCACTCTTTGTTAAAATCAGCTCTCTCTTGTAAACAAGTCTCCGAGGCTCAACGGGATTAACCTGTTTAAATAAAGTTTGAATGACTGAATAAATAGTGGCTATCCCAGTCAATCATCAATATTTCTCATCATTTATCCAAACAAATGGCCTTTTTTTCTTCTTCGACTTGTTGAGGGTGGTGGTTCTGCAGCAAAATAGTCTCAGATACACAAACACACACGTGTGTTCTTGTAAACATTCGTTTTGCGGACTTTGCATTGACTCCCATTCATTTTCTATAGCTTTCTATAGCTTAGCTTCTATAGCTTCTATAGCTTTCTATAGCTTTCTATAGCTCCTTTTCATTTTCTATAGCTTAGGGCTCAAAATAATGCATTATCTTTAAATATCGAAATGCATTTTGTTAAAAGACAAAGTTGTTATAATCTTAAGGGGACAGAGATGTTTGTAAAACCACAATTCAGAACTAGTTTGAAGGGACGTTCTACCTCAATCCAGGGAATTAGATTATGGAATGGCTTGGAGAATGTAGTTAAAAATGCCAAGTCAATGTTTACATTTAAGAAAATGATCAAAACGAATGTGTTAAAAAAATATATGAAATAGCGTAATGTGTATTGTATTAGTTAGAAAATTAGAAAGAGTTAGTCATTTTGTACTGTTGGTTGAAGATTATTATTGTTTAATCTGATTGTTGGAAAAAAGGGGCAGATATAATAAGATTTATTCTTCTTTCTGCTACCTTTCATTTTTTTATATTTTGTACATTATCATTTATGGGATTGTCTTGTATTGTTTCTTTTGTAAAAAAAAAAATGAACAAATTTAATAAACATAGCTTAACCCTAACCCCAAACCTAACCATTACTAGTGCATACCTAACCCTAACCCATCCGTACTTCACCCCTTAGTCCTAAACCTGAATGAATGAATGAATAATGGTCCAATCAAAAAAGGCATTCAATACAAGATCAACTGAACTTTATTTGTTGCAGAAAAGTTTCACCCTTTATCCAAAAGGCTTTTTCAATTCATTTTTCAATTTCTGAATTGAAAAAGCCTTTTGGATAAAGGGTGAAACGTTTTCTGCAACAAATAAAGTCCAGTTGATCTTGTATTGAACGCCTTTTTTGATTTCATCATGTCCTGGACGACTGAGAATCTTCACCAGCGAATAATGATCCACTTCATCAGATTGTTTCTCCGTCTTCATGATCCTCTCTTTTGTCTGAGAGGTTCTCACTCTGCAGCTCCGTCCACCTCTGGATCTGTGGTTCAGACCACATCTGCTCATCTGTATTCTTTGTCTAAAAGAGGTCCCTCTTGTAAATGAGTCATCGTGACTCAGTGAGACTAACCTGGATAAATAAAGGTTGAATGAAAATAACCTAACCCCCCAACGAGACTTCTCCTTATGAGGACCTGGCTTTGGTCCCAATAAAGAACAGCTGGTTTCCATAAGGCATGATTTTTTTGTAAAATTGGTCCCTACAAGGCAACGTGAATTAAAACAGATCATGCTTCAATCAAATCAAAGGACACAGCACTGACATGCATTCATCAGCTCCAAATCTCTATCTAATCCAAGAATTCATAACATAACATTACATTATATTATGGAACTTGCTGAAAATGTGTGTGTGTGTAGGAGGGAGGCATTGCCACTACGTGTATGCAGCACAAACAGACACAGACTAAGTATGCTGGGTGTAATAGATCACTTGGACACTTGGTGCATTATGTTTTTCATATGCACTGTATGTGCGCGCATGCACTCGGACTAATTTTTGACTCTGTCAGCAGATCACCTCCTGCTGCATTCACTAACCTTGACATGACCGTGTTCACGCTGCAGCTCTTTCTCTAACACATTTAAACAATGCAGACACTCGCACACGACGACTAAGAACGTCGACAAACTGAAACTCTCGCTGAACTGCCGCCTTTAATAAAACATACTGTGTATTCAAGTTTGACAGTGACTGAATCATCGATTCTAAGGGCTGGCTGAATAGTTCTATGCACTGACTGAATTGTAATGAATTGGATCATGTAATTTCCCATCTGGATCATTTTAAAAGGTAAGTTCATTTGATTGTTTCTCTTAACAAGTTGCTTAAAGTCCAACTTGTTCCCAGAATGACTGAATCATGTTTGTGCTAATTGACACTCTTTTTTTTGTTTGACTCTACTTATATGTCACCACATCTGTATTTGTTGAGGCCACTGCCCACATCTGTTCCAGCAGGAGCCCTGCAGGCATATTTGGTGGCAGCGCAGCACTTTCACACTGAAAGGATGCTGCCATGAATGTCCGTTTGTGCATAACAGCTTCCTGTCTTATATCTTTAAATGTAAATATAACTAAAGTGCGGCTCGGTTGTGAAATTTTCAAATCCAAATTGAAGTTCCAAATTCAAAAAAAAAACTTGAGACATTATGTAAAATTTAAATAAGTATGCAATGATTTGGAAATACAAAGTATCATAAACCTATATTTTATTCACGATTTACAAAATAGCATATATATATGAAGGTTTTAAACTACTAAACTGTACAATTGCATGGGAAAAGATTATTTTGACTTTGATAGCTGCAAGGCATCTAATAAAACAGAACAATAGCAAAACAACAGAACAGAACAAAAGGCTGCAAATGTCTGTGATGAGAATTAGAAACAGCTGAAGGAGCATTTATCAATGAATTATTTGATTGGAAGCAGGTAAGTAAAAGGACTGGAGATAAAAAAGAGCATTTTAGAAAGGCAGAATCTGATAGAAGTAAAGATAAGATAAAACTTTATTTTCCACCAAGGTGGAAATTTTCCTTCAGCTCTCCAAGCGGTGCATTAGTATATCTGGAATGGAAAGCTTACACATAATAAAGGCACTATTAATGAGAAACAGTATACAGTATACAAGTTTTATAACATGTGCTCCCATCCAGCAAGAAATTCTATAAGACCCAGGGATGCTGGATAACATGAATCCTATCAATAAATCATCAATAAAGAGAGAAAAACTTTCCCCTTGGAAAAACTCCAACAACTAGTCTTCTCCATTCCTTGACATTTTATTGGACTGTTCGTAAAAACGAAGAGGGGATGCTTCACTGTAGGAAGAAAACATTGTCCTGCTGAAACATTTTTGGAGAAGTGTTGCTGTCATACATTTTTTAAATACCATATTTTATTAAATAAAATTATACAATTTATTAATGTGAACATTTGGTGGTGGTAAAATAAATATTTAGTGATAAAAACAGTGTGAAATGAGAAGAAATGTTACCATAGCACCATGCGAGTCTGTGTTAATATGTGGCATGTCATATTGTGTACCAGCGGTGGCACTAAACATACATTTTGTATTTTACAGACTTTTAAAAAAGGACAAAGTTATCCCATTGTGAAAGTAGCAAGTTGTGGAATAAAAGAAGAAAAAATATGTTCCCTGAAGGAAATTACTCATGCTTGATCATTTAAATGCTGCAGCTCCCTGAAGACCCCTCACTACAAACTACTTTCTGTGTTGACAGTGTAAGTAAACAGCAAAGTGTTGTCACGAGACGTGGTAAACATTAAAACCCTTTTACAGTACAGACAAATCCCAGGGGAGGCCAGAAAAGTAAACTCCCAATTATGTATGCAAAGAATAACCCAAACAGTGACTTAAATACTATAATAATGCAATTAAACATTCAATTCAATTCAAAATTGAATTGATACAGGTTAGTCTCATTGAGCCTCGAGGACTCATTGACAAGAGTGACCTGTTTTAAACAAAGAACAAAGATGAGATACAGATAACAGTAGACAATCATAAAAATGCATATAAAATGAAAAGTAAATGGAAAAAGCGATAAAGCGATGTAAAATGCTATAAACAGAAACATGTCTGCGTTTGGTTTTTGTCATTAACTTAGCAGATGTTTAAAATCCCTTAGGGAGGTCAAAGTTCATATATATACAAAGTTCAGTTCAGATATTTTTGCAAGGTGTTCAAGGTTACAGGAGAAAAGTAAGAGAAGGCCCTTTTGCCTAGTTCGGTCCGCAATGAGGGTACAGTACACTGCAGGTAATCACGTCCAGAGAGCGCACGCTGTAGCTGCACTGACCAAGTGACATATAGGATGAGATACATGAAGGCAGCAGACCAAGAAGTGATTTAAAGATGAAAATGTACCCGTGTGAGAGTCTGCGTGAAGTTAATGATGACCAATTGACCTGTGAATACAGAGTGCAGTGATGGGTACTGGTAGTTACAGCCAGTGATGACTCTTGGAGTCAGAGTCAGAGATTCTTTATTGTCATTCGCACCACATGTGGTACATGTGATGAAATGAGATTATGTACACAGGGTCCCAGTTACATCCAAGAATAAAATGTAAAAAGAAGAACAGTCTAACATCTAAGATATGAACTAAGAAAAACATCAACTAAAAATACACTAGGCATATCAGAAAAAACATAGTTCACCATGATAGACAGCGTCCTACATTAAACATACAATTAAACATAAAATACAATGCTAAATTGGACAAAGGCAGAGAGCATCTTTAAAATAATTCAATTCAGTTTCAATTCAGTTTACAGTATTTTAACGTATAGCGCCAAGTCACAGCAGAAGTCATCTCAGGGCACCGTACGAGAACATCAATATACAGTACATAAAAATGTAATAATGTTGTTTATCTGAGGAGCAGACTGGTTTGAAATTAACTCCAGAACCCTCATCTTGAGCAAGCATGAAGGCAACAGTGGGAAGGAAAACTCCCCTATGAGGAAGAAACCTTTAGCAGAACCAGGCTCAGGACAAGCATCTGTTTCGACTGGCCGCGTTTGGTAGGAACAGATACACAATGGCAGGTCAAGAATCACATGCTAAGATAGAAATAATTTCAAATGAAAACTATTCGGTTTTAACGATTCATTTTAAGAAATGTGGTCAACTTATCCTCCAGTAGTCGAAGCCTATAGGAGCATAACAAGCCAACCCTAACTATAGGATTTAGCAAAAAGGAAAGTCTTAAAATTGGACAATGTGTCAGCCTCATGGACAGAATCTGGAAGTTGGTTCCACAAGAGAGGAGCCTGATAACTGGAAGATCTTCCTCCCACTGACTGCAAGTAAGTCTGCAGTCTGAAAGGGGAGTACTCTGTTAAGAAAATACAGAATACTAAGATATGTAATATTCAATTGAGCTATGTTGTTGAGGGCTTTGTAGGTTAGAAGTAAGATTTTGAATTCAATTCTGGATTTGACAGGGAGCCAATGGAGAGAAACTAAAACTGGAGAGATACGATCTCGCCTACTAACTCCAGTTAAGATTCTGGCAGTAGCATTTTGGATTAACTGAAGACTTTTTAAAGAAGTGTTTGGACACCCAGATAACAAACCCTTGTAAAAGTAATAATGAACCAAACTTGGGATAAAGAGATGAGCTTAAATACTAAACAAGAAGTATTAAGAAACTACGTACTAGGAAGCAAAACTAAACGGGAACAAATTCCATCCATCCATCTATTATCTTTTACCCGCTTCTTCCATTTTGGGTCAAGGGGGTCACTGGTGCCCATGTCCAACAATCACCGTGCGAGGGGCAGGGTGCACCCTGGATAGGTCTCCACTCTCCAGTCCATCACAGGGACACATAGAGACAAATGAGACAAATAACAATTCACTCTTTCACTCTCACCTAGGGACAGTTAATGCCGGGTACCCACCGAACGCGTTTCGGGCAGCGGAAGCGGCCGGTTTACATTGAAAGTCTATGTGGAGACCCGTCGAGGCGCGGCGAATCGTGAAGCGGTGCGTTTTGAGCGTTTCAAGCGGTGCGGCAGCGCGCAGCAGTTCTTTTCCGAGCACGCGACGCGTCCAAAGCCGGCAAACGCTTTGAGCAGCCAACGTTCAAATATTTGAACTTTGGCTGCTCGCGCGTCGCAGCAACCAATCGGGAGAGACTCTGCTATGTGATGACGCAACGATGACGGGACTTTTTTTGGACTTTTCAAACTCACCCCATCGAGCCTCCATGAAGAAACCAGCCTCCGGTAAGAAACTTGGCATTTTTACAGTTGCCGCTGTCCGCTCGAGCGTACGATCGCCCCAAACATTAAAAAAAGTTTTAATCTCAACAAAGACTTTCGGAGTTGCAGTTCGGCTCGTAGAAAGCCCACTCAAGTAGTAACGAGGCTCACGTACAGCTGATTTCATCTGCCCGGTGTACAAGAAACAACCGGAAAAGGAGCCAGACGCTCCTTCCACTGCGCGTCATCAGACGCGTCTTCAGTGTGAACAGATTCTGGTGACAAGCGGCCAAAAGGGTGTGGCAAGAGCGTTTTGACGCATTTGGTGGGTACCCGGCATTAGAGTTACCAATCATTCTAACATACAGTATATGTTTTTGGTCTGTGGTACCCGGAGAAAACCCAAGCATGCACGGAGAGAACATGCAAACTCCACCCAGAAAGGCCCACGGACCAGGATTTGAACCGGGGACCTGCTCGCTGAGAGGTAGCAGCTCTACCAGTTGCGGGAACAATCTCTGTAATACAAAAGAAGAAGCCAAGTAACAAGTGACCACTGCTGGGCAGCGCTAATCCAAAAATTTGTTCTGTTATTTCTAAAGCGCTTATTAATTTATTTAGGTCCGCAATTTCAAAATCGCTTATGTATTAGCAAAGCTAGCGGAAGCTAAATGCTAACGCGCTAACGTGCCTGAGGGCAGCCAGAAACAACCTGGACTAGAAAGGCAAAGAGGCAGTATTCCGGGAAAATAGCTCACCGTTTCAAGGACAGCAGGGATACACGCAGTCTGTGGCAGGGAATACAGACCATCACAAACTACAAACCATCCCCCCAGACCTGTGACAGCTCAGCCTCTGCGCTGAATGAACTGAATGAGTTCTTTGCTCGGTTCGAGACAAGTAACAGCACACCAGCACATAAACTCCCCCCCTCTCCTGATGGCCAGGTGCTGACGCTGTCCTCAGACAGCGTAAGGCGATCATTCATCAAGATTAACGCCCGGAAGGCCTCTGGTCCTGACAACATACCTGGTCGTGTGCTGAAGGACTGTGCAGGGGAACTCGCAGCGGTCTTCACGGACATCTTTAACATCTCACTGAGCCAGGCCATCGTCCCCACCTGTTTCAAAGCCACCACCATCATCCCTGTCCCAAAGAAGGCAACGCCCGCATGCCTCAATGACTATCGCCCAGTAGCACTCACCCCCATCCTGATGAAGTGCTTTGAACGGCTAGTCATGAAAAGCATCACATCTGTCCTCCCTGCCTCCCTGGATCCCTTCCAATTTGCATACCGACCTAATCGCTCAACCGACGATGCCATCTCCTCTGCCCTTCACACAGCTCTCACACATCTGGACACGAAGGACTCCTATGTTAGAATGCTGTTCATTGACTTCAGCTCAGCATTCAACACCATCATCCCCCAACAGCTCATCCTTAAACTGGACAGTCTGGGGCTGAACACCTCAATGTGTAACTGGCTGCTAGACTTCCTGACCGGGAGACCACAGACAGTGCGGGTCGGGAGTAACACATCTAGCACCATCACATTGAACACAGGGGCCCCACAAGGATGTGTGCTGAGCCCCCTTCTATTCACCCTGCTAACACACGACTGCACACCATCGTACAGCTCCAACCACTTCATCAAGTTTGCGGACGACACAACAGTGGTGGGTCTCATCAGCAACAACGATGAGACGGACTACAGGAACGAGGTGAGCCGCCTGGCCTTGTGGTGCGGACACAACAATCTCACTCTCAACGTGGAGAAGACAAAGGAGATTGTTGTGGACTTCAGGAAGAGGGATGCCCAACATGCCCCTCTGACCATCAACAGCACCGCAGTGGAGAGAGTAGACAGCACCAAGTTCCTGGGAGTGCACGTCTCAAAGGACCTGTCCTGGAGCAGGAACACTGCAGCACTGGCAAAGAAGGCTCACCAGCGTCTCTACTTTCTCCGCAAGCTGAAAAGGGCTGGAGCTTCAACCCCCATCATGAGCACCTTCTACAGAGGTGCCATAGAAAGTGTCCTGACCAGCTGCATCACTGTGTGGTTTGGTGCATGTACTGCATCCTGCCGCAAGAGCCTCCAGCGCATTGTGAGAGCAGCTGAGAAGATCGTGGGCACCTCCTTGCCCTCACTGCAGGACTTACACAGCAAACGCCTCACTCGGAAAGCCCACTGCATGGCAGGTGATCCCACACACCCACTACACAGCCGCTTTAGACTGCTGCCATCAGGGAGGAGACTGAGGAGTCTCCAGGCTCGAACCAGCAGACTGAGAGACAGCTCTGTTCATCAGGCAGTCAGGATGCTAAACACTCTGCCTGCTCTGCCCCCCCTCCCATTTGAACTGCCTTAACACTAAAACTTTCTCACACATTACCACACAACACAAAGATTTTAACACTGGACTCTGTGTCATCAAACGGGTTATTCACTAAACTCTCGGTCATGTGCTCATACAGTTTGCACTACTTCTCATACTTGCACTAATGTTTGTATTACATCACTGCCTATAGTCATAATACTGTTTACATTCTCTGTTTACATTTATTAATACTGTTTACTTTTATTACTACTGCTTACATTTAATTACTACTGTTTACATTTACAGTACACTACTCTAATATCTACACCACTGCTGATACATATACAGTGTGCTCTGAACGGTCTTATTTAGGGATGCCCAATGTGCCTTACTGCATATGCCACTTTTTGCCTCTATAACAACATCAACTACTACCTCATACATATACTGTGCACATTAACTCATACGCTGCTTTGCCACTTTGCAAATGTCAATGCTAGAAACCTTTAGTTTATTTTAGTTATACTTTTTATACTCTTTTTTTTATACTAGTATGCAAAAACTCAGGACAGTATTATGTTCATTAAATGTTTAATGTTTTAGTTTTAGTTTTAGAGTTGGTGTAAATTTTCATACTCTTATACCACTATGCAAAAACTCAGGACAGTGTTAGTTTTACTATTTTATGCTTATGTCTATTATTATATGTTTCAGTGTTTCAATGTTTAGATGTTTACTGTTGCACCGAGGGACTGAGAGAAACGCAATTTCGGTCCTGTGTATGTCCTGTACAGTACATATTGCAGATCTGACAATAAAGTTGACTTTGACTTTGACTTTGACTTTGCAAATGGCGAACTACTTTTTTTAATCCAGCAGATTTGACCATTTCGTGAAACGGTTAAGCTCAGAAAAACCTTGTGCTATAAAGTCAGCTAAGAAATATATTTTTTCTCAGCAAAGAAATAATTGTTTTTACCGTGTTTTCTTGTAAAGTCCTTAGCTTCTGTGGCCGTCGCCATTTTGAACAGGGCAAATGAGGCGCTGACGCGTCGCGTAGGCCGCTGAGAAACATCCATAAGTTCACCCTCCATGTTAAAAACTCTTCGTCTGACTCTTCGAAAACAAGCAATAAGGCTGCAGAGTAACACACTGGCTGCTAACTGCTATAGAGAGAGCGCTCTCTGTAGCCCTGCCTTAGGGCGGGGACCGCTTTTGTTCACGGACCACATCCGGTGCTGACAGGATATGGTCCGTGAGCAGTCGTCCGGTTGATTTAAGAGCCCGTAAATAAGTTTTTTCATTTTTACTGATAGATAATTAGTTATTAGCGGTACTGCATTTTAAGTAAAAATAGCGCAAATCCGCTTATGAATTATAAAAGTTAGTCAATCCGCTATAGCGCTGACAAATTGTTTAGGTCCGCTATAAGTGGATTAGCGCTGTAGCGCTCCCTGTCGGTCTGGCGCCCACCTTTGCAAGTGACTGATATAAAACATAAAACAGTAGTTTCAACTTTCTGTCTGTAAAGAAAACAAAAGAAATGGAAAATGTTTATGTACAGAAGTTCAGTGTTTGCACTCATACCTCGCACCGACACGCTCTTGTTTTCTGTCTGGTTGAAAACTAAACGTGTACATTTCTGTCCAGTCAGTGGCAGGTGAAGGTAGAAAACCCTCTGCATAGTTAATAAAGTCTATGATCACTTCAGAAACGGCACTACCTCACTGTGTTTGCATGTCTCCCTGCTGCCGGTGTTTGTTTCTGCGAAGACAAACATGCTGATCGGTGTTGTTCCCGCTGCTGCAGCTGACAACACGACTCATTAAAACCAAAGACAGTGAGAAAGAGTGAGAGTGTGCGCCATCGTTTTGTCTGGAAATTTAACATCCTGGCCCATTAAAAAAAATTTAACTTAATGCTTCCCGCCTTCTCCCCAGGCATCCTGAAAATCTGAAGCTCTTCTCTGGTTGGCACCAAAAAACATCAAAGCGACTGATGTGATGATTTTTGCCTTTACGCTTAACAACGACAGAAGCTAAAGCAGAGGGCCTCAAAGCAAACAGGCCTGAAGCTGTTGGCACAGCAACCAACGGGCAAAACAAATGGAACTGAAAGCAACGGCGACAATCATTTACTTTAAGGAACGAGAAAGAAAAAAGCCTTGAAAAGCTGTAGGTTGAGTCATTTTCCTCACATACGTACAAAGAATGAAAAAGAAGGATCAGAAAGAAATGAATGTGTTCAGAGAGATAAGCAAGGCCGCATCAAAGAGCACGAGATCAAGCTTTCAGCTGAAAGAGCAAAATGTAGCGACAAACGTGTTTGTGAAGAAACAAACAGCTCCAGTGTCACCACCAACGGGTTTTAGGAGCAAAAGATACAATATAATGTTTGATGCTGCTTTTTAAAATAGCATGTTGTAAAGAATAGGTGTTGCAGTACAGACACCCTTTTTTCAAAAATAAAATTCTAAACGTTTCTTAAAAAGCAGTCAAATTAGTCAAGTATTTCAGTTTTATACAGATTTATGCTCTTATTAAATGATGCAAATGACAAAACTATTTGCTCTAAGCATTTTTTTGGCTATTAAAATCCCATTTAGCCGAACCACATGACAATGCAGTATGTTTTAGGAAGTGGTGGGCAACGCTAATAAAAAAATTAGTTCAACAATTTCTAAAACGCTTATTAATTTTTTTAGGTCCACAATTTCAAAAGCACAAATGTCTTATGAAAATTAGGGGAAGCTAATCTAATCCGCTATTTATATATTTATATTATATATATATATATTATATATATATATATATATATATATATATATATATATATATATATATATATATATATATATATATATATATATATATATATATATATATATATATAGCCGGCAGCGTTATCAATATTTGCACTACACTGCCAACTGAAAAGTAACAAAAATGATCCTAAAAGGATGAAATTACAAAAATCAAAGGATTTATTTAATACTTTACGTACATATATTCTATTCGGCCACGAAATTAACAAAAAAGAATGATCTTTTAATCCCTAAGACCACTTTTAAATCTGAAATACACGGGCGTTTCGCCACCGCATTTATACATAAAAGTAACCCAAATACATAAAACTAACGACTCACCGTCGAATGGTCGACACAAAACACACAATAAAATCCTCCGGCCGCGTTAATTTGGCTTGAAACAGCGGGGTTCTCTGCGGATTTATCCATTAGTAACCCAGCACAACCAGCTGGACACAGAGTTAGCGTCCAGTTCACCTCTGACCCGGAAGATGTCAACAGATTTAATGAAAAGTAACTAAAATACATAAAACTAACGACTCACCGTCGAGTGGTCGACACAAAACACACAATAAAATCCTCCGGCCGCGTTAATTTGGCTTGAAACAGCGGGGTTCTCTGCGGATTTATCCAAGAAACCCAGCACAAGCAGCTAGCCACAGAATTAGCCCCTGAGTTCACCTCTGACCCGGAAGATGTCAAGATGGAATAGTCCATTTTTAGTAGGGGAATACAGAAATCGACCGGTTTTTGTATTGTGTTTTTAAGATCGTTTTCATCGTAACTATAATTATTTTTATGTTAAATGTACATTAACAAGCATTAGCAATGTTAGTGATGTAGGTGACTGGCCGGGGCGCGGCGGGGCCGGACCCCTGCAGATTTGGGACCCCAAGCAACGGCATCATTTGCTACATGGTAGATCCGTGTCTGTTCTCCCTCTGCTCCCCCTCCAACCCTCCCTCCTCTCTGCTCTTTACGGTGAGGGAGGAGAAAAAGGCAAAACAAGCAGCTACGGAGCCAGCATAAGAGCCTGTAATAAGTTTATTCGTTTTTACTGATAGATAATTAGTTATTAGCGGTACTGCATTTTAAATAAAAATAGCACAAATCCGCTTATGAATTATAAAAGTTAGTCAAACCACAAAAACGCTGACAAAAAGTTTAGGTCCACTGTAAGCGGATTAGTGCTTTAGCGGTCCCCAGCGTTCATATGCCCACCTTTGGTTTTAGGAATATTCAGATTTACCCCATCTTGTTTGTACTTGTAAGATTTTTGTAAATATATAAGTTGTGCTTCATTTGCAATTTATTTGT
>JBBPBX010031971.1:14209-34177 GCA_038048925.1 Garcialebias charrua | reverse complement strand
ATGTATGCGGCACAAACAGAACCAGCAGAGATAAACCAAACTGAGACACCCATCTTCTGTGGTGAAAAGGGCAGAGTAACAGAAACAAGTTGTGAAGGAAAAGGGAAGAAAAGCCAACTAGGAATGGAAAGTGAAGGTGGTTGGGATCCACCAGTTCCCATTAGTCACCTTTCCCAAGAACAACAACAACTGATAAAACAACTGCTGCGAGAGGAGTGTGCAGCCTTCTCCCGTGATGATTATGATGTTGGAACCATCCCCTCATTGCAACTCAAAATCCGACTGCAGGATCCAACACCAGTGACAAGAACATATATATCCATCCCCAAACCGCTCCATAAGGAGGTAAAAGAGTATCTTGAAGATTTGTTGAATAGGGGCTGGATAACAAAGTCAAAATCAAACTATTCTAGCCCAATAGTTTGTGTACGTAAAAAGGATGGCAGCCTCAGATTATGCTGTGATTACAGGGAGCTGAATAAGAAGTCTTTGCCAGACCGCCACCCTATCCCCCGCATACAGGACATGTTAAACAGTCTGATTGGAAGTTCCTGGTTTTCAGTTCTCGACCAGGGAAAAGCCTATCACCAGGGCTTCCTGGAAGAATCAAGCCGCCCACTCACTGCATTTATCACTCCCTGGGGTCTGTATGAATGGGTGAGAATACCTTTTGGATTATCATCTGCACCAGCAGAGTTTCAGAGGTCCATGGAGGAGTGTATGGCAGGACTTCGGGATGAGGTGTGTTTGCCCTACCTGGATGATAATTTGGTGCACTCTCAAACATTTGAAGACCACCTGAATCATCTTAGAAATGTATTGCGTCGTTACCAGAAAATGGGAGTCAAGCTGACACCAAGAAAATGTGACATCTTTAAGAACCAAGTAAGATTCCTTGGAAAGCTAGTAGTGGAATAGTAGTGAGTCTTTAAATGGGATTTGAAAACCGAGACGGAGGGGGCCTGTCTGACAAGCAGAGTTAACTCGTTCCAAAGTCTTGGGCCTGCTACAGAGAAGGTCCTGTCATCTTTGCGCTTAAGACGAGATCCTGGAACAGTTGAACCCGGAGGCCTCCACCTCTGTTTAATGATGGACGGTTTCTTTTCACAAAGATGGCCTCCTTTACTCCTCTCTCAAACCATCGTTCCTCTCTATCAAGGATGTGAACATCTTCATCCCTGAAAGAGTGACCTCTGACCTGGAGATGAATGTAGACCGCAGAGTCCTGACCTGATGATGTTGATCTTCTGTGCTGGGCCATCCTTTTGGCCAGAGGCTGTTTAGTTTCCCCGATGTAAGACTGATCAATTATTAGCACTTTGAGATTTTTATTAATGAAAAGTGCATTACAAATTGAATTCATTATTATTATTATTATTATCACCCTCCTGACACTGAACAACATACACAATATTACTCCGTTTGTGCTGGGGGACTTGATCTTTGGGATGAACCAGTCTTTAATGTATTTTGGGGTTTAAAAGCCACTGGGACGTTGTGTTTAGAAAATAAATGTCTCAATTTCTCTGAAACTCATGTAACATGCGGAATGACAACTGGTCTGGGTCTGGGTTCCTTCTTTTCACCTGATGGCTGCTGGAGTCCTGTTTGGTTTTCTTCTCTGCTTTCAGGAAGGCCCAGTTAGGATATCCACATTTCTCTAGAGCCTGTCTTGTGTGGGATTTCTCCTTCTGTGTTCAACTGTCCCCCTCTCACAATGCTGTTATTGCTAGTATCACTCAGCCCTCTGTGAATAGCAAACAACCATCAGGGTGCTAACGATCCATCGTTAGGCTGATGGTCCTCCTTGATCATGTGAGCAGTTGGTTTTGTCTGTCAGCAGCAAACTGGTTGATCCACTATGAGATGGTGCTATTTATAAGACTGAGCTGAATACAGCATCTCAGACTGAAAAAGTATTTCAGAGGAAACACGAAACGTTTCTACAATTTTTTTTGACTGTCCAGAGGACCAGACTTTACATTTTAGATGCCTCAGCTGTTGTAAGACATCAGTAGTTTGATTCAGATTCCCATACTTTAAAGAGAATCAATACACATCAATAAGTGTATTGGAAATAAAAGGATTGAAACTTAGAAAAGTAAGGAAATAAAATATAAAGAAGAAGATAAAGCGCCTTGGCTCTTCAGTTCAGTTCATCTCAGTTCAGTTCCTTATGGATGGCAAAAACAAAAAAAGAAATGTTATTGTTGTTCCAAAACTTCAGTGAAGAAAGACTTCATTTTTCATTTGAGAACACGTTCATTTCCACACTTCACTTTTCCACTTTTGCCTCAAAGTTCCTGTGCATTTCAGCAGTCAGTTTGGCAAAGAGGTGGGGAGATTAATTTGCTGTGGCATCTTGATCTTATAGTGCTTTGCAGCAAGTCCTTTGGTTGCCAGTATTCATTTTTCCATTTGCCTCAAGGTGTTAGGACACAACATGTCAACAGGAGAATCACAGTTAGTACTGGGATTGTACTAGTTCGTGTTTTATCAACATTTCTAAATTTAGGTTTTAATCAATCCTCAAGACAACTTATCCTTACCAGCATCCTCCCCAGAGTTAATATTTCAGCTTCTTACATTTTAACATAGCTCCAGAAAAGGTTCAAAACATAATTTAAATAAACACTTGCAACATATCTTTTACCTCTAAGATTCTCAACTTTCATTTCCTCAAAATCAGTCATATCATTTATTCCATTGTATAAAAGTATCACAAAGGATTTCATTCTTACTATGAAGTGCATGTACTAATCATCTTGGTGACTATATACTTTCTTTGGACCTTCATCTTTACACATCCAATGACTATCTGCTATAAACTGGGTCTCTTTCTTCTTCTTTCGGCTTCATTGTTAAGAGACTCTTCCGGCTCTTGGCAAAGCAGGTTGCTCTCTGCTCCTCTCCTGCCCTAAAGTTTTCCTCCTCCCTGCTTTTGCTCTCTGTCTCGTCTGCAACTTTTCAGTGCTCACTCGAAGCAATTTGGAACATGGATTTAATCACGAGGGCTGTCTCCTCTATCGATAATATTTTTCCACGAAACGCTCCGGACCAGGAGAACCGGCGTGCCCCCTCGACACGCATGCGGCCAGATATATCATGGATGTGGGGCGAGTGGAAGATGATGTGTCTGACCGTTCTTTCAGTCGAGGATGTGGAGATCTGTGGATAATTGGATTTATGGTAGCAGGTGCGCTGCTCTTTGGCTTATGCGGACGCTTCTGCTACTGGAAACTAAGGAGGACATTCAGTTGGAAGTTGAAGGTAATCGGTTCTGTTTTGTTTATTTGCTAGCTGTTAGCTCTGTTCACTTGAATGAACAAAACCTGCTGTTGCTAAAAGCTAAGCTAACAACGAGCTAAAACGGGTGTGTGTGCTGCTGAGGCAGATAATTTGAGGCAAGTAAAACACTGCAGGTTAGGTTATTCTATATGCTACGAGTTATTATTATTTTTTGGCTTAGTTCCTGGATGGTTTTTCAAAGAGACAAGGCCCCGCATCCTCCCGCTGTTTGCGTCGCATGTCTGTTAACACACATGCGCTCACTAGCCAGCAGAACAATAACCGCAGCCAGGCTGAAATACTAATTTACTTTAAATACGTATTTCGGCAACATTACTGTTTTTGTAGCTGCTTAAACAAGAGGCTGAAGGAAGACTGTGTGAATGAGATATATCTCATTCACACAGTCTTGAGAGGTCTTGAGAGTCAATTACTTTCTGAGAGTTTCATTAAAGTAGATTTACTGGTACATGAGATATTTTACTAACAGACACACAGGCAGGCTAATATGAGTGCCAGACTTTGGTGGTGGTGGTGCTAAACAGTTCATAGTAACACAGCAGAGGTGTTTGTCCCTTGTTGATGTGAATCTTTAGGTTTGAATCCTCTTTATTTGTCTCTAAGTTGATGGAAGCATCAAAGTGATGCATGTAGAACAGAAACTAAAGGTTCTCACATGTTCTCAGTCTCCAAGAGCAGCTGCACAACCTGAACATGTGCAGCTGCTCTGCTCCCAGTCCTTTGTTGCAAGTCTCAAGAGTTCAAGAGTTTGATTCTCATCATTCCACAACATGACATGCATGAGGAGGAACCAAACAGTTCCTGAGCTCCACTTATGTCAGCATTTAAGAAGTAAAGAAGAAAATACAACTTTATAACTTGATGTTGATTTATTTTCTCACACTTCACCTGCTTCTCTTTACTGCTGCCAGAAAGGAGAATGATGAAGTGATGTTGTTTAGAAGAAAATGTCTCGCTCACTTTTCTTCATGTCACTGCCACAAGTGACAGCAGCTCTCTGCATGTGCTGCATCACTTGATTGATGTGACAGGAGGAAAGGAGAGGTGTTTGTGAACTCTTCAGAGTGAGCTCTCGTCCATCTTCTCTTCTCCTCCATCCTGTTGGAAGCTGCAGACTATTGACTTCAGCTCACTCACAAGTTCTCTTTGATTCAGACTCTGCAGGTTGTCAGAGATCAGCTGTGCCTCTCTGCTCTCAGCTCTTCAATCCAACCCCTCCCATCTGACACAACTGGATCGGACTCCAAGATCCAAGATGGCGCCCATAAGCATGGCTGCGTATCCGCCTCTCCTGTGGGTGTTTGGAATTTTTGTGTTTTGTTCGTTCTTCATTGGAGACATAAGTACACTGCTGGTTTATGATCGGAAGCAGCTTCTGGATTTACGATTTGCTGCCGCGGATGTCGCTGATTCGGGCCAGTATGAACGTACCTCGGGAAGGCCCCCTCTGCCCCCGTTGCTCGGAGACGAGTTGCCCGTTTACCTCCGCTGCTCTTCGCACCAGCCTGCACGGAGAAATCGATCGACTCGGAGGAAGAAACGCGGTTCTCGAGCTGGCCGGCTGGTGAAGCTCAGAGCCCGGCGTTCTGCCTCGCTGTCTTCAGCTGATGGTCTCGATTCTCATCGCCAGTCTCCCGCGTGCACGGACCAGGAAAACAACGGGGATCTGCGGCCGGAGGAGCAGCTCTCTGTGGGCAGCGAGCCGCGGACGCGCGCTCCCCCACCAGCGGCTAGCACATCAGCTGCTAGCAGCTCATCAGCGGCTAGCTCGGATATCATCAAATTCTGTGTTGTCAACGCCCGATCTGTTTGCAACAAAACGTTCATCCTCAGGGATTACTTTGAAGATCACGACTTGGACTTTTTCTGCATCACAGAGTCGTGGATGTCGTCGGGTGAGTCCAGCGCATTGACGGAAATAATACCACCAAACTGTTTGTTTTTTAACGACCCGCGACCATCAGGTCGTGGAGGTGGATTATTAACAATATTCAAATCAACTTTTGACTGTAAACAACTGTCCATTCCAGTCTCCTGCTCCAGTTTTGAGCTGACTGTGTTTGAACTAGGACATTCACCTGTAACTTTGTGTGCTCTTGTCTACCGGCCGCCTCGCTCCAAGAACTTCATCAGCGAGTTTTCTGATTTCTTGGCTGAAATTACAGCTAAATATTCTCGGGTCGTCATTTCAGGCGACTTCAACTTGCACGTGTGTTGTCCTGAGAAGCCCATGGTTAAGGACTTTTTAGATTTATTGGACTCATTTAATTTAACTCAACACGTGAACTCTCCCACGCAGCAGCGTGGACATTTGTTGGACCTTGTTTTAACATGTGATGTGACCGTTTCAAACCTTGAAATAGGAGACAATGTATTCTCAGATCATAGGCCAGTGAATTTTCAGTTCACCATCCCCCATGTAACTCCTAAAACATGCATTCCTGCACGTAAAGGCAGGAATGTTAACCATTTAACTGCCGCACGTTTCACTGAGGTTTACAACAATGACATGTTAATTCAGCCCCCATTGTTCCTCTCCAGCACTGAGGAGCTGACAAACCAGTTTGACTCTGTTTGTTTAAAGGCTTTGGATAAAGTAGCTCCTATTAAACCGAGAAGACCAAAACTCAGGGCCGAACCGTGGCTGAATGACACGACCAGAGCTGCTAGGCAGCAATGCCGAAAGGTGGAGAGGAAGTGGAAAAAAGACAGTCTGCAGGTCTCTTTTGAGATGGTAAAAGAGAGCTGGCGCCGATATCAGAAAGCAGTGAAAACTGCTAAATCACAATACTTCTCTGATATCATTGCTGCAAACTCTCGTAACCCTCGAGTTCTGTTCTCCACCCTAAACTCTGTTCTCCACCTCACTGAACAATCACCCATGGAAGCCTCGACTGAGCTGTGCGAGAACTTCCAACATTTCTTTTTAGATAAAATCGCAACCACCAGGGCTCTCATTTCTCCTCCATCTCACGATCCATCCATCCCACCTCAATCTGTTGCTGTGTTTGAACATTTTGAACCAGTCTCTCTGTCCTCTCTAGAGCAGGTCATGTGCAGCCTGAAACCATCTGGCTCCCCCTTCGATGTGGTCCCCCCTCGGCTTCTAAAGGAGGTTTTTCACACTCTAGGTCCCTCCATTCTTTCGATTGTAAATAGCAGTCTATCCTCGGGTGTGGTGCCAAAATCATTAAAACATGCTGCTGTTCAACCCCTCCTGAAAAAACCAAACCTCGACCCGTCAGTATTATCCAATTTCAGGCCTGTCTCCAGACTCCCATTTGTTTCTAAACTTCTAGAGAAAATAGTTGAGTCCCAACTAAAGTGCTTCCTGGAGGATCACGCTATCCCCGAGCTATTCCAGTCTGGCTTCAAATCCCTCCACAGCACTGAGACTGCCCTACTGAAGGTTTTTAACGACATCTTTCTATCCACAGATACTGGTGACTCTGTGCTGCTTGTCCTATTGGACCTCACATCCGCTTTCGACACCATCGACCATGAGATCCTCATTGCTAGGTTGGAGCAGTGGGTGGGCATCTCAGGATCAGCCCTAAACTGGTTCAGATCCTACCTCTCTGACAGGTCTTTTTGTGTGTCCATCAATGATTTTACTTCTGCAGTGGCGGCTCTTAAATGGGGGGTTCCGCAGGGGTCCATCCTGGGTCCTCTCTTGTTCTCCTTATACCTGCTGCCACTCGGTGCTATTTTCCGGAAACACAATATACCTTTCCACTTCTACGCTGATGACTGTCAAATCTACTTCCCCCTAAGACAAAATGGTACAGGCTCTATTCAACCTCTGCTCGACTGCCTGGCTGACATCAGGGACTGGATGGCTTTAAATTTCTTAAGCTTCAATGATAAGAAGTCTGAAGCCATATTGTTCCTTCCCAATGACACAACCTCAAACCACTGCATTGACCTGTCTGCTCTACCCCTATCCGAAAAACAAAAAGTCAAAAATCTGGGAGTGATAATGGATCCTTCCATGAAACTCAACAGTCATGTAAACATGATCGTCAAATCCTGTTTTTTCCAGCTGAGGCGTCTGTCTAAGCTGAAGCCCATATTATCCAAAAAGCACCTGGAGACAGTGATTCACGCATTCATTACATCTAGGCTTGATTACTGCAATTCACTTCTGTTTGGCGTCAGTCAAGCCACCATTGCACGATTACAACTGGTTCAGAACGCAGCTGCCCGATTTTTAACCAGCACACGCAAAAGAGAGCACATTACACCAGTCTTGGCCTCCCTTCACTGGCTACCGGTTCATCTTCGAATCCAATTCAAAATTCTCATGTATGTCTACAAATCGCTGAACAGTCTCGCCCCCGCCTATCTCTCGGATCTGATACACCCATATGTCCCTCCACGTGCTTTGAGGTCAGAGGATCAGGTACTCTTAATAGTTCCAGAAACTCGCCTTAAGCGCAGGGGTGACAGGGCGTTCTCTGTAGCAGGCCCAAGACTCTGGAACGAGTTACCGCTGCTCATCAAACAGGCCCCCTCCCTCTCAGTTTTCAAATCCCGGTTAAAAACTCACTACTACTCCATCGCTTTCAATGCCAGCTGATTTGTATTGGATCGTTTGATTTATGATCTGCAATGTTTTTATGTTTTTCGTGTTGTACTTCATTGTCTGTGTTGCCTGTTGCGTGTTTGTTTGTCCAGCACTTTGGTGTGGACTTGTTCCTGTTTAAAGTGCTTTATAAATAAAATGGTATGGTATGGTATGGTATGGACTCAGAACCTAGCCTTGAGAGGTAATTTCTAAGTAGTTTGAGTAAAGCAATTAAGACACTGATTTTTAAAACCAGATGTGGAAATGGAGAATGCCTTGTTTGAATGTTGTATTTATTCTATAGATCAGTCTCCTACTATGTAAATTTTGAATGGTCTCACAACATCCTGTACTGTATAGTGACACACAATTTTTGTTCATTTGCCCCTTGTTTTTTCTTTTTCTTTTACAGAGCTTCCAGCAGTTGTGAAAAAGTCTAAAGATGTGGCGATCGGATCTCAGCGTTGCTTCCATCCACTCAACACCAGCTGTACACTTGTTGCTCCACCCATCTCTGTTCAAGTGTTGTCTGACCCTGATGACATGGTAATTAACTGAATGCATGGATACTATATGTTATTGATCCATTTGGGAATCATTACAATACAATTTATTTCTACATCTTTTGATTGCACACATAAATGATAGATGAGAAGTGATATGATACCCCTTGATGGTATGCAATAAAGCTATAGAAAATAGGCTTAAGTTCAAGTTCAAGTTCCTTTATTATCCCCGAGGGGCAATTAGTTTCGCAGTCAATAGGTGTACAGATTCATACATATGCACATACACTCACATACACATACAATAAAACATTAAAGTAACAGTGTTAAAATTAGTTAAAATTATTGTGCATTGAGAAACCTGATTGCTACAGGGATAAATGAGTTTTTAAATCTGTTTGTTCTACATTTGGGTTGTAGAAACCTGCGTCCAGATGGGAGCAGCCTGAACTCGTCATGGAGTGGGTGATCAGGGTTTGCCAGAATCTGCCTGGCCTTGTTCACTGACCTCACCTTGTGTAGGTCTGCAAGGTTCTTTAGGTCTATGCCAGCAGTTTGCCAACATATGCGGCCGAAGCCAAGACCGTACAGACTTTGTAATTTCTCTGCTAAAATGTGAGGCTGGATACAGTTAAAAGCAGATGAAAAGTCGATAAAAAGCAATCTTACAAATGTGTTTGCACCTTCGAGGTGTCTTAAAACCTTATTTAAAAGAGATCCTGTTGCGTCCTCTACCCCTCTATGTGAACGATAAGCAAATTGAAGTGGGTCCAAATGATCTTCAACTTTTGACAAGAGGGTCTTGTGAACCAGTTTTTCAAACTGGCTAAAGAAGTCAGGGCAACAGGCCTGAAATCGTTCAGGGAATGAGCAGTCTTGGTTTTGGAATCGGCACAATGACAGTCTTTCCAGAGCTGTGGGACCGTACAGGTTTGAAGAGACATGTTAAAAAGAAAACAGAAGATATCTGCAAGCTGCAGGGCACAGTTCTTATACGACCCCCTATGCCATCAGGACCTGGACTTAGGCATATTCATTGCAAAGATGAATATATACTATAGATTTCCAAATACTGAACTGTAAATAAATGTTTAATCATTATTTGGTTAACAAGATCCATGTGTTTTGCAGGTGCCTGTTGTGCCGGATGTAGAAGACCCAAGGCGAAAGGTGAAGTCTCTACGGACCAGCTCAGCCTTGCTGGTTGGAGATCTTGCAGTGCTCATCTACGGGAGAGAGTTATTGGCCAATTGAAGTTTGACTGGGAGGCAATCGGGGGCTCATAAAGATGTGGAGTCAAAGCCTTTGGACAACACAAAGCTTGATACTTGGTGAGTATATAATTTAGGACAAAACTCATTCTAAAATACATTCCTAATGTTTTTTCTCGTTTTATGAACAAATTACTGGAATGTTCCATGCTCCTCACGGTTTATGATGCAGATTCTGATACAATCACCTAAAAATGCCATTCACTGATACCATATGGATTAGATTGGATTTGGTTATGTGCTCTATAATAAAAAAACAGTTTACAATCAAAGTTAAATGCAGGTTACGGGTATTATTTGTAGTTGTTAAATCAAAAATATCTTTTTTTTTAAAGGTAACCACAATTACTTTTAACATTAGACTTTAATTAGTCATTGTTTTAACTGTAAAACAATGACTGTAAAAATACTGTAGGGTGTTTAGTTTTGTAAATTTTTAAAGTATATTTTAACATGTGTATATTTTAACACATGAAAATATATTTTAAAAATGTACAAAACTAAACCACCCTACAGTATTTTTACAGTTAAAATAAAAGTTTATCAAATAAAGTCAAATGTTTAAAAGTAATTGTGGTTCCCTTTAATAATAAGTTATTGTTTATCACTCGTGAAACCTAGAGACATATTTTAAGGATATGTTTGATGTGAGAGTAATTACACCGATGATAGAATAACATAACAGAGTAATTTCTGTTTTTTTTTTTCAGTCTACACCAGACCTGCTCATTACGTCGATTGCGATCGACCGGTCGATCGCGGAGGCATTACTGGTCGATCGCAGCGTGACATTATTATTTTATCCCACAGCGTGACATTAAAAAATTGTCAGCCAATGAAACATCCCGTTACTTGATTGACATACAGGTCAACCAATCAGATGACAACTGCAAACATCCCGTCACATGATTGACATACATGGCAACCAATCAGATGAGAGCTTTAGGTCACGCTCATGCAGCTTCTAAAAACAATGGCGCGAAGGTGGAAGTTGAACGCAGCAAAACATACTAAGCGAAAACAATCAGATTTCGGACTGTTCATGGAAAATACGACATCGACTTCCCACCGAAAAGCCAGCTGAGAAAGAGAAAGGTGGAGGAACTAAAATCCCTGTTCGGACAGCAGCAACTTCAAAAGCGATTTGCCGCCACCATCTTCCGGGTGAGTGACGCTGTGATGTTTCTCTGCACGCTTAAACATACTGGTTGGGAGCTGACGTGGCTTTATTATTAAAATCATACGAGACACTTTTCATACAGAATAACCTCCTTGACTACTCTCTGTTCTCTGCACGTTTCCCTGTCCCGCAGCGCGAGCGTTTGCATAACACACTTTCGCGCTGCGTTCAGGGACAGTCGGTAAAATACACCGCTGTAAATCTCTCCGTACCAAAAGAGACATTTTTATGCCTTTGTTCACTAAATTAAACGTGTCCGGAGCCATAACAACCTGCTACAACTGTAGTTATCAACTGGTGGCCTGTGGACCACTTTAGATTTGCTGGAGGGGGCTTTTAGAAATGACATTTATTAAAGTAAAAAATATCTAATGATTTTTTTTTTACATTTATTAAAGTAAAAGACCAGATTCTTATAAAGAAGGGGGTGGGGATCAGTTTCATTTCATTTCATTTATTCATTTGTATAGCACTTTACACAACCACGGTGATGGTGACTAAAGTGCTTAACAAAAAACAGTGCAGTACAGTAAAAGACAACAGATTAAAAATCAAGAAAACACAACATAATAGCAAAAATAAAACCAGAAATGTCACCACATATTTAATTACTAAAAGCCAGTTGGAATAAAAAAGTCTTAAGCTTCGATTTAAAAAGGCCAAGTTCAGTAATCTGACGTAGCTCAAGCGGGAGCGTATTCCAGAGTAGAGGTGCGGCCGCAGAAAAGGCACGGTCACCCCAACGTTTATATTTTGTCCGTGGAACAGAGAGCAGGAGCTGTCTGACCTCAGAGACCTGGAGCGGGCAGGGAAACTTAACAACTCTGTTATATTTCTACCATATATTTTTAAAATAAAATTTAAAAAATCTATATTGCTGTCACCATCACCCCATTTGGTCCCTACGGTCGACCAGGTGCCCATGGGCACCACGTTGGTGACCCCTGATTTATTACATGTGTTGTGCAATATTTGCTTATTCAGTTATGCAAGGTACATCAACATAGGTACATTGTACATAAAAAGAATCCTTAATACATTTGAAGATAATTATATGTTTTGCATTTTTGTATTGGGTAGATCTTTTGGACTTGGTTTTTTTATAAGTAGCTCACATGCTGAAAAAGTGTGAGCACCCCTGGTCTACACCAAGGCAAAGTTCCCTGACACCACCATGCAAGATGTGCGAAGAGTCCTAAGAAAAGAAAATGCAACATAAACAACTACCGGTGAACTTTTTTTTTCTTATCCCCCCCAAAGATGTGAAGATGCCTTCTGAAAAGGAAAGACTTCAGTTTCCAGTTGGAGACACTATTTTTGCTTTGTTTAAGCAAATGCACACATTTTTACATTGTGTTCTGGACTTTATGTTTACACCTTGAAATGCAAATGTGCACCTTTTCCTTTTCAATTTTTAAAACTGGGAAGGGATTCATTTTAAATGCTGCTGTTTTGTAAACTGTTTTTGAGCTGCACCTTAATTTTATATAAAAATATTGAAGTTCTCAAGACCTTGTTTTATGACTTTGTAAACACATCTTTCAGAATACTTTAAAAAATAATTTTTAGCATATAAATAGTATTGTGCAAGTATTGTTAAGCAAACTTACAAGTGTAACATAACAATTACAATGACAACATGGTATTAGTTTTAGAAATTCAAAAATTTAACTTAAATGATAAAATAAACTGTAAACTAGAAGTAAATAACAAGTGCATTGGAAGTATATGAAAAAGTGTACTAGTGGTATACTTTAAGTATACTGTAATAAACTAAAGTATGAACTAGAAGTATATAACAAGTGCATTTGGAGTATAAAGAAAAGTATACTAGTGTTATACTTTAAGTATACTTCAATAAGGACCCAGGTTCGAACCCCGGCCACGGCACACCTTGGTAAATGGATGGTAAATGGAGCTTATTTATATAGCGCTTTCCAGCCCCCTGTGAGGAGCCCCAAAGCGCTTTACAATACCAGCCATCCACCCATTCATTCAGACATTCATACACCGGTAGTGGTAGCCTGCCTTGCAAGGCGCCATCCAGACCTACCGGGAGCAACTCGGGGTTAAGTGTCTTGCCCAGGGACACAACGACACATGGTGGGCGGATGCGGGATTCGAACCTCCAACCTTCCGATCAGGGGTCGACTGCCATTACCACTACACCACGGCCGCCCCACCTTGGGGTGTCTATGAGTGCACATCTATTTTCCCAGCTCCCCGAGCGCGACAACGCTGCTCACTGCACCACCTGGTGGTGGTTGGGTTAAATGCAGAAGACCAATTTCGTCTGTCAAGTATGGGAACATACACAGATGACAAATGTGACAAATTATTATTATTATTATAAACTAAAATATAAACTTGAAGTACTCTATAAGTACACTGGAAGTCTAATTAAAAGTGTACTACTAGTATACTTTAAGTATACTTCAATAAACTAAAATATGAACTTGAAGTACACTATAAGTACATTGGAAGTCTAATAAAAAGTGTACTACTAGTATACTTTAAGTATACTAAAATGGGCCAATTTAGTCCCAAAAAAGTATATTGTAAGTAAACTGCGAGTATACTTAAAAGTACACTTAGAGACATATACTTTATATACTTAAGTATACTTAACAACATATACTTAAAGTATACTTCTTTTTGGTAAGGGCGCTTCACTTATCCCACCCACATTTTTGATGTCGTCTGTACCGGGGCTTGAACCGGCGTTCTTCTGATCACAAGCTCACCTTCTTAAGACGAGTTCCTGGAATAGTGAGAAGTAACTGGTCTGCTGACCTCAGAGAACGTGTTGGGACATACATTTGCAACAAATCAGAGAGATAGGCGGGGGCGAGGAATTTTCAGCGATTTGTAGACATACAGGAGAATTTTGAAATGGATTTGAAGATGAACCGGTAGCCAGTGCAGGGAGGCCAAGACTGGTGTAATGTGCTCACTTTTGCCTTTACTGGTTAAAAATTGGGCTGTTGCGTTCTGGACCAGTTGTAGTTGTGCAATGGTGGTCTGACTGATACCAAACAGGAGTGAATTGCAGTAATCAAACCTAGATGTAATAAATGCGTGTATTACTGTCTCCAGGTTATTTTTGGACGATATGGGCTTCAGTTTAGACAGTCGCCTCAGCTGGAAAAAACAGGATTTAACGATCATGTTTACATGACTGTTGAGTTTCATGGAAGGATCCATTATCACTCCTAGATTTGTGACTTTTTGTTTTTCAGACAGGGCTAGAGCAGAAAGGTCGATGCAGTGGTTTGTGATCATGTTGCTGGGAGGGAACAACATGGCTTCAGACTTCTTTTCATTGAAACTGAAGAAATTTAAAGCCATCCAGTCCCTGATGTCAGCCAGGCAGTCAAGCAGAGGTTGAATAGAGCATGTACCATTGTGTCTTAGGGGGAAGTAAATTTGACAGTCATCGGCATAGAAATGAAAAGGTATGTTGTGTTTCTGGAAAATAGCACCAAGTCAGAGTCAGAGTCAGAGTCAGAGAGAATTTATTGTCATTTGCACCGCATGTAGTACATGTGTTGAAAACGAGATTATGTACACAGGGTCCCAGTTACATCCAACAACAAATGCAAGAGAAAAACAATAATAACATCTAGGATTAACTAAGAGAGACATCACATCAGCTAGTAATACACTAAGCCCTAATGTAGTAGAAAAACATCATTATAAACAGCAGCACGAACATGAGCAGATGGTCACAGATGAACGCAGCAACAAGAAACAGATCAGTATCAGTATGATGTGACATTTTGCAGTGTTTATTCTTATTATTTATTTATTCATGAGTCTGACAGCCTCAGGGTAGAAGCTGTTTCTCAGTCTAGTGGTTCTACATGTGGCAGCAGGTATAAAGAGAATAAGAGAGGACCCAGGATGGACCCCTGTGGAACCCCCCATTTAAGTGCTGCCGTTGCAGAACTAAAATCTTTGATGGAAACACAAAAGGATCTGTCAGCGAGGTAGGATCTGAACCAATTGAGGGCTGACCCTGTGATGCCCACCCACTACTCCAACCTAGTAATGAGGATCTCATGGTCGATGGTGTCGAAAGTGGATGTAAGTCCAGTAGAACTAGCAGCACAGGGTCACCAGTGTCTGTGGATAAGAAGATGCCATTAAAAACCGTCAGTAGGGCAGTCTCAGTGCTGTGGAGAGGTTTGAAGCCAGACTGGAATAACTCGAGGATAGCGTGATCCTCCAGGAAGCACTTCAACTGGGACTCAACTATTTTTTCCAGAAGTTTAGAAACAAATGGGAGTCTGGAGAGAGGCCTGAAGTTGGATACGCCTGAGGGGTCAAGGTTTGTTTTTTCAGGAGAGGTTGAACAGCAGCTGTTTATATTGTCCCAGATGCTAATGCTAACAATGCTCTGCAGAAACTTCATGATCTCTTCAGCTCGCTGCAGAGCAAACATCCTGAGGCTCTTAACATAGTGGCTGGAGACTTAAATCATGTGAATCTAAAAGCCTGCCTTCCAAGATATTTTTTTTTTCATTCAACCTTTATTTATACAGGCTAGCCTCATTGAGTCACGGGGACTCATTTACAAGAGGGACCTGTCTCACTCACACCAAACAACCATCCACTCCATTTTACCAGCATGTGGCCATACAACACGTGGAAACAACACTGGACCGTGTTTACATGAACATAAAAGATGCATACAAAGCTGAACCCCGACTCCACCTAGGATTCACTGATCACATCTCAATCTAACTGGCTCCTGCTTACCTGCCCCCGTTGAGATAATCATATAAAAGTATATAAAATGAAAAAGTAAATAGAATAAATTATATAAAACAAAACAAAAACCAGTTAACCAGTGAATACAGGGTGGGTACGATAATCACAGCCAGTTATGAATCTTAGTGCACCATGATATACAGCATCCAACATCTGCAGGTGCTTGTAGGAGCATTCATTTAAATAATGTCACCGTAGTCGATGGAGGGAAGGAAAGTCTCAGTTACAAGGTGCTTCCTAGCATTCAGAGTTAGACAGGATAGATTTCGTGGATGATGATGCAGTTTGGGGGAACAACTGATGCAAAAATCAAGAGGTCTGAATCCGAGAAGTCTCCAGACCAAAAGTTTGTAGGTGTGGAATCTTGACTGAGCAAGAAGAGTTCATCAAGGACCCAGGCTCATTTCTGCAGGGTTTGTTTGTAAGAACTTTGTTCAGTTTTTGAGACAGACCCGTGCAGAAAACTGCTTGATGATGCTGCTCCGTAAGTCTTTGCTGACCAGGCCATAGATGATGGGATTGATAGCTGGGGGGATGATGATGAAGAGGATGCTGAAGAACTTCTTTATGTTTTGGGAAAGTGAGGGGAACCTGTAGCTCACAATAACAATTACTGATGCAATCTCGTAGAGCACGTACACAACAATATGTGGTGCGCAGGTCCGAAAGGCCTTGCTGCGGACGCTGCTGACCGCTCGGCCTTGTTTCAAAGAAACACTCAGGATTCTGATGTAGGAGAAAGCGATGAGGATGAAAGTCCCAGAACTGACAGACCAGGTCATAACTAGACCTACAGAACATAAAAAGACATGCAGAAGTTTAATATTATGGCTGGTACAACATTGATTTATATAAAAATACATGAATTAAACAACGGTACATTTTTATCTGTATTTTATTATTTTTAATCAATATTTTAAAACTAAGCTGGAACATGAATCTCAGCTTTCACTGAAATTCTGAGAAAAAAATACACAAACAGATAAAACCTGACACCTTTTCTGTTTGATGGTGTTTTATGTGTAACACAGATTTATGTCCTCTTATCTCTAAAACCACCTACTGTATGTTGAAGAACAAAGATGCAAAATTAAGACATTTACCAGAGTTTATACAATTTAGAAAACTGCGTCAACGAGAAATGTAGCCGATGCACAAAGAATAAAATGTCCTGTTGCTTTTTATAAAACTCTTAAAAGAAATGTCAGAGATGACTTATTATCAAAACGCAACTGAACTTTAAAACTAAACCTGTAAAAATAGTTGAATTACTTTTAAAACATAACTAAAAGCTGCAACTGGAAACTTAAAGAGTTCCTGCTCTTTTAGCTCCACTCAGTCTTCTGCTCTTTTTTGTGGAGGACACAGAAACCCTTTACTTTCAGTAACTGTACTGACCGTAGATGTTGCTTATGGGGGTGGGAATGCAGCCCAGGTCCAAGATGCCTCTGTTGCTGCAGTAGACATGTTGGATGGTTCGGCCACACAGCGGGACGTTCATGTGGAAGGAGAAGAGCGCGGCGATGAGCACCAGGGCCAAGATCCAGGCCAGAGCGCAGCACGAGTGGAGCCGAGCCGAAGTCATGATGGAGTGATACCTGAGAGGTTCACACACTGCAACATACCTGCAGAGAGACAACACTGAGGGAAACTACAAAGGCTCAGTTGAACTTATTTTATATTCACACAGGCATTCATAACATCTGGATCAGGATAACCAAGTGGCTGGAGTTGTGCCAGGAACACCTGAACATCTGTGCACTTTGTGCAAAGGCAAACAAATCTTCATATTCTTGTGGTTGAATCATGATTATTGAACCCTCTTTAGATACAAACACTTTGATCTCTGGAAACATGAGAAAACAGAACTACTTCTTACACTACAATTTGTTATTTTACATGTTCAAGTTTGCACCACAGAATAATCAGATTAGTTTTTGAGAAGTGCACCTGCATTTCCTCACCTGTCGTAGGCCATTGCACTCAGGATGGTCTGTACTCCAACTCCGTATGTGTGCACACAGTAGGCCTGGGCGATAGCTGGACCATAGGTGAGCTTTTTCTGCCCCGTCAGGAAGTGCATCATCAGACGAGGGACCACTGCTGTGGCCCCCAGCAGATCACAGACCATCAGGTGACAGATCATTAGAAACATGGGTCTGTGCAGGCTCTTGTCCATCACAATGACTAAAACCACCACCCCATTCCCCAGTAAGACCACCATGTATGCAAACAGAGCCAGGAAGAACAGGAAAGGACCGTATCCTGGAGGAACATCAAACCCAACAATTTCAAAAACAATCGGCTGTTCTAGAGGAGTCACCGTGGTTTGGTTCTCCATCCGAAGCAGGATGTTTCTGTGAAAGACAAACTAATGAAACCCCTCTAAACAGGTTAGACCAAGTGTATCAGCTAACCAGATGTAACGTAATGCACTTAGGTAAACAACTGTTTCACTCAGAGATAACTGATATTTGTATAATAGATCAGACAGCTGTATCTGCAGATGTGACAGCATTGAATGCAGAGACAGGATATAATAATAATCATAATATTAATGAATTTAATTTGTAACACACTTTTCATTAACAAAAATCTCAAAGTGCTACAAGGTGCAACTAAAATCAATGATCAAATAAAAACAAGTGATAAAATCAAGTAAAATCAATGATAAAATAACAAAAATCAGTAATAAAATCAACTAAAATCAGAGATAAAATCACGTGGAGGCAGAGTAGGCTTGCTCCTCAAAAAATAAAATATAAAAATATCTCAAAAACAGAACAGTCTACAGGTGAAGGTGATGGTTCTGCTTCTCTCCTGTCAGAGCTCAGATGATGCTCTGACTTGTTCAAGACCGCCTTCTGTCCCTTAAATGTATTTTTATGACTGATGGACCTCCCTTCATCAGCTGTGGAATCACCAACGCAACCCTGCGTGTGAACCTCCGTTGTGAAGCACTGACTTTAACACAAAAATGTTCCAAGTCCTAAAATCCCATGGACTTTTCTTTTGTCATAGATCAACAGTTGAGAGATGCAATGTCTCCAACAAATAGGAACAGAGGTTTTGCCTTAAAAATATCTTAGGATGTGATTAAATGGGTCCTGAAGCTGACTGAATGGACGCACTAATGGTCCCAGGTTAGTAGGGTCTCCTTCGTCCCTCAGGTCTGGATACATGATGTGATATCTTGCATAAATGAGTGACAGAGACAATGTTTATTTAGCCATTATTCAAGATCTAACCAACATGAACTGGGTCAAGAATCTGAATTAATCCCACTTATATCAGATTAAGGGAAGAGCCTCAACATAATGTAAAAGTTTCATAGACACATGTGTCATATGTGGTTGAATGTTGTATTGCTGAAAACTGGACCAGATTGATACATGTATACTTTATTGTTCCAAAATCATGCGCTACACAAAGCTTCTTCCACAGATAGATAGATAGATACATAGATAGATAGATAGATAGATAGATAGATAGATAGATAGATAGATAGACAGACAGACAGACAGACAGACAGACAGACAGACAGACAGACAGACAGACAGACAGACAGACAGACAGACAGACAGACAGACAGACAGACAGACAGACAGACAGACAGACAGACAGACAGACAGACAGACAGACAGACAGACAGACAGACAGACAGACAGACAGACAGACAGACAGACAGACAGACAGACAGACAGACAGACAGACAGACAGACAGACAGACAGACAGACAGACAGACAGACAGATAGATAGATAGATAGATAGATAGATAGATGATAGCTTTATTACAGACTCAGGCCCTGTTTACACGGACACGGTGGTGGGAAACTGAGGTTTTGGGTATGTTAATTAGAGGAAAAAGTTTTGCGTTGACACAGGCAAATTCTGTGGATATGACTCCCCCCCGCCCTCATGAATTCACTGTAGTTACCATGCCGGGCCATTAGATGGCGCTGTGAATTTTTGAACCTTCACTAATGCACATGCATCGTTTAAATCATGTAACTTGAGTCCAGATAGATTAATTTAATTCAGATAACTTTATATATCTCCCACGCTAACATAAATATTGTTTATTATTGTTAAACTGTAATTATTTAGCACATATTGTACAGCGTGACGCGTGAAATGTCTGCCTGCCTCGTTCAATAACAGCGACAACTGGGTCCAGCTGTGTCTCTTCCAACACAGATGCAGGTAATTCAGGTGTAGATAAATTAAATATGAGACTCAAAATATATTTCATCAGCTGTAGTTCAGAAAGTGGTGTGTGTCTAGTACACCACCATTGTTAGAAATACCGGCTGTCCGCGCGTGCGTGTTGCGCGCATGTGGGAGATGTTTACACTATCAAC
>JBBPBX010031971.1:0-14194 GCA_038048925.1 Garcialebias charrua | reverse complement strand
ACCCTGAGCCGTGGGTTCAGAAACCATCGGATTCAAAGAGGGGGGCCAGTGGACTCGTGTAAATGATAAGTACAAACGAAGAGCGAAATGAGCGGTTTCACTCAAAATACGCCCCATGTAAACAGCCCCTCCGAGTCCAACCTACATGAGAGACAACGAACATGATAAAATAAAATACAAATAAAAAATTATAAAATAAAATAAAAAGTACAATAGAAAAAGTACCTAACCGTTCAGGCAATCATACCAATGTCTCCATAGCACAGATGAATATTTCACTGCACTATATTTAACATTAGTCAACAGTAGAATAATTCTATTATTAGACTTATTTAAACGACAAATACATTTATATGTAAACTTTCTTAAAACAGCCATCAAAGTGCTGATGTGAGCAGATACAAACAGTTCACTGGCATTGGTCCATCTGGGCTTATTTAAAAAAAAGTCTTAGTGCGTCATTATAAGCCACCTTCAATCTATGAAGACTGGATTTTTTAAAATACACTACAAAGAATTAAGTCATGTGAACATCACAATAAATTAAAAATTTAACAAACACCTATTGCTCAGTAAAAACCCATATTCACATTTACACACACACACACATTCCACATACAGGCCAAGATGGCTGAGCTCCCTGCTGCTGCAGCTTCACAGGCTCCCAGTGTGATCCCAGTTTTTAGGATCTTTGAAACGGACTCCGTGCCTGACCCTGTACGATTTATGCGTGTAAATTATAGCTGAACTGACGAGAATAAGAGCAGGTTTGCCATGAAATATAGCCGAGATCAGCGGCAAACTCAAAACTACGCTCGGCAGAATGCAGATCTTAAAGTCATCTACCTGGAAGCTGCAGCAGAGGCGCACCAACAGGCAGAGGAGGAAGCACTGCTCCAGCTTAAAAAATGAGGACGCTGGATTTGCTTCATGATGAAGTGTGCAGTGCTTTACCTCACAGAATTATGGATTACCAGCGACATGCCGGATTAAGCCTTCCAGCTGGATGACAGACTTTTTTCTGAGCAGACCACTGCAGCGAGCTAACAGGGAAATCGAGGGGAGGTGGAGTATGCAAGTTGGTGCACATACTGTACGCTGGTAAAAAAGCTCATGCTCCAAGGCTTTGGTGCAGCTAACAGTGAAATGTCGACCACATTATCTACCCCATGCGTTCACAGTGGCTTTCATAACAATTGTTTGTACTGCCCCAGATGCTAATGCTAACGATGCTCTGCAGGAACTTCATGATCTCTTCAGCTCACTGCAGAGCAAACACCCTGAGGCTCTTAACATAGTGGCATGAGACTTTCACTATGTGAATCTAAAAGCCTACCTCCCAAGATTGAATAAGTGGGCATACTAAGTAATACATGGAAACAACACATTGGACTGTGTTTACACGAACGGAAAAGATACATTCAAAGCTGAACCCTGCTCCCACTTAGGATTCTCTGATCACATTTCAATCTTCCTGTCCCGGCTGAGCCACTCCAGACAAAAGAAAGTTAAATCTTGGATCATGGTGGGGCTAGACCTGGAACAATACACATCCTCAGTTCTGGGGTACATTAGTAAATGTACTGATGACGTTACCACCATAAGATATGTTAAAAGTTACCCCAACAGAAAACCTTAGCTGAATGCAGAGGTTCACACCCTGCTGGCAACCAGGAAAACTGCCTTCAGGTTTGGAAACTCAGAGGAGCTGAGAAGGACTAATGCCCCTTTTCCACCGGTCGGCTTGGGTCGGATGTTACGTCATATGTGCGTCGCAGAGACCCCCTTTCATCCTTTCCCACCGGATATTCCGTGCTGCTCCGCGCCAGATTTCCTGAGATTTTTGGGCTGGTTTCAGAGGGGTGCCGAGGCGAGCTCACCCGCTCCGGAAGTAGGAAGGAGGAGACTCGAGCAGTTTTCACGGAAGCGAGGGAAGTGATCACGGCAGGACTTTACATGAATAACACGGTAAAAACAATTTTTAAAAAAAAATTTATAGCAAAGATGGGTCTTCAGCTGAACGTGTCCTTAATAAAATCACGTATTGCTCAAAACTGCAGGATTTTAAAAAGTAGGTTCGCCACGAGCAACACGCGGCGCGCGGGCGGCTTTGTGTCTTTAAATGTAGCTCAATGAACAGATATAAAATATATTTCATAGCTGACTTTATAGTACGAGGGCTCCTGAGCTCAACAACGCTTTAATATTGTCACGTAGTGGTCAAATCTGCTGCATTTAGCAGCTACACATTCTGAAGGAATGTGCGGACCAGCTCTGTGAGGTGCTGGCTGACATCTTCACCACCTCACTTGCACTGGAGTCAGTTCCCACCTGCCTGAAGACCGCGACCATCATCCCAGTCCCAAAGAGCTCCACAGTGACTGGTCTGAATGACTATAGACCGGTGGCCCTCACCCCGATAGTCGCTAAATGTTTTGAGAAACTGGTCATGTCCCACATCAAGGCAACCGTCAACATCAATGAGGACCCTCATCAATACGCATACCGTGAGAACCGATCAACAGAGGACGCCATTTCTTCCGTGGTCCACACTGCTCTCACCCACCTGGATCAGAAGGACTCATACGTGCGTCTGCTCTTTGTGGACTTCACATCTGCCTTCAACACCATGATCCCCCAAACTCTGATAGACAAACTATCTACACTTGGACTAAGCCCCTCCATCTGTAACTGGGTACTAGACTTCTTAACAGACAGACCACAGTCCGTGAAGATCCACAACTTCTCCTCCTCCACCATAACCCTCAGCACTGGCTCTCCTCAAGGATGTGTGCTGAGCCCCCTTCTGTTCACTCTGCTCACATATGATTGTACAGCCACACATCCAGGCTGTCATATTGTTAAGTTTGCAGATGATACAGCGGTGGTGGGATGCATCACAAACAATGATGAGTCCAGCTACAGACAGGAGGTGGAACACCTGGAGAGCTGGTGCAAAGAGAATAATCTTCACATGAATGTGAAGAAGACAAAGGAGATGATTGTGGACTTCAGAAGGAACAAACACACCCACGCCCCACTGAAAATAGGTGGGTCTGCAGTGGAAGTGGTCTCCAGCTACAAATACTTGGGTGTACACATGAATGATAACCTCAGCTGGAGCAACAACACCACCAGCCTGATCAAGAAAGGTCATCAGAGACTCTACTTCCTCAGACGGCTGAGACGAGCTGGTCTGAGCAGCCCAGTCCTCACCTCCTTCTACAGGTGTGCAGTGGAGAGCATCCTGTGCTCCAGCATCAACGTGTGGCATGGAGGCTGCACAGTTGAAGAGAGGAAAGCTCTGCAGAGAGTGGTGAAGGCTGCACAGAAGTCTGTTGGAGTCAGTCTCCCCACAATCACAGACATTTACACCTCCAGATGCAGAAAAAGAGCCACCTGCATCATGAAAGACCTCACTCATCCAGCACACTCACTCTTTGCCCCACTCCCCTCAGGACGGAGGTTGAGGAGCATCAAGTGTAGAACCACTAGACTGAGGAACAGCTTCTACCCTGAGGCTGTTAGACTCATGAATAAATAAAAATAAAATAAAAAATAAACACTGCAAAATATCACATCATACTGATGCTGATCTGTTTTCTTGTTGCTGTGTTCATCTGTGACCATCTGCTCATACAAACTCATGTTCGTGCTGCTGTTTATTCCCACTATATTAAGCTTAGTGTATTACTAGTTGATGTTTTTCTTAGTTAGTTCTAGATGTTATTACTGTTTTTCTCTTGCATTTGTTGTTGGATGTAACTGGGACCCCGTGTACATAATCTCGTTTTCATCACATGTACCACATGCGGTGCAAATGACAATAAAGACTCTCTGACTCTGACTCTGACTCTGATTTAAAGTAGTTTCGCTTTGACTTCTTCCAAACCTGTGCGTGCACAACGAAAATAAATTATAAAAATTCGAATTTTATTTCAAATAACTCCAACAGGATACATTTAGTATATGAACATGTTGTGATCACACTATATTTTTTTGAAAAATATCAGCTATGTGGTTTTTGATATAATTGATAATATGTGATACAAAGTACAAGGGAGAAAATTAATGGAGGTAGCTTGACACATTTATGTCTATAACACATTGAATTTTATTTCAAATAACTCCAACAGGATACATTTAGTATATGAACATGTTGTGATCACACTATATTTTTTTGAAAAATATCAGCTATGTGGTTTTTGATAGAATTGATAATATGTGATACAAAGTACAAGGGAGAAAATTAATGGAGGTAGCTTGACACATTTATGTCTATAACACATTGAATTTTATTTCAAATAACTCCAACAGGATACATTTAGTATATGAACATGTTGTGATCACACTATATTTTTTTGAAAAATATCAGCTATGTGGTTTTTGATAGAATTGATAATATGTGATACAAAGTACAAGGGAGAAAATTAATGGAGGTAGCTTGACACATTTATGTCTATAACACATTGAATTTTATTTCAAATAACTCCAACAGGATACATTTAGTATATGAACATGTTGTGATCACACTGTGTTGTTTAAAAAAAAAAAACAGTTTCTGGACTAAATTAATCACATTTTTCTTTTACAGTCAACAGAAGAAAATCACCAGAATTCAACAACCTGTGTCATCTTCTGGAGGAAGACGTGAGACACCAGATGGAAATTTGTTACTTCTGTTTGTCACTTCAAACTTTTCCTATTAAACGTTATATTTTCTTAAGTGGTGTCCTCGAACATTCAATTTCCTAAACTTATTTTATAATGTGAAGTGTGTATTGTGTTTAAATCCATACTGGAAGTTAAGAGAACTTTCCATTTGCATTTGACCTTTAAAGAATCATAAGATAAAGATTATTAGAATCTGCTCAACTGTTATTACGTTATAAATTATTTGGTTCTAGGATGAAGTCATACAAAAAAAGTCAAAAATTAAAAGTGGCCAAAGTCCTTTGGACAGTTTAAAGTTAAAGAATTCACAGACCATCCATCTACCATCTACCCATCTACCACCCAGCAGCAACTTTACCAGGGAGACACTGGCAGTTTCAAAGATCACAGTGTGATGTTTTAAATCAACTTTATTTATAAAGCACATTTTAAAAACCACAGGGTCAACCAAAGTGATGTACAATAACATAAAAGACAAATCAAAAAGGCGTTCAATTCAGGATCAACTGGACTTTATTTGTAACAGAAAACGTTTCGACTTCTGTCCAGAAGTCTTTTTCAATTCAATAAACTTCTGGACAGAAGTCGAAACGTTTTCTGTTACAAATAAAGTCCAGTTGATCCTGAATTGAACGCCTTTTTGATTTATCATGTCCTGGATGACTGAGAATCTTCACCAGCACATAAAAGACAAGTTAATTAAAAACTATAAAAAGCATACAAAAATAAATACATATACCAGTCTTACTGCAGGTGTGTTAACATGCCATAAAAGATAAGATCACGTGTTAAAAGCCAAGGAATAAATGTGTGTTTTTAAATAAGATTTAAAAAGTTTTGAGGACTGTCAGCAGCAACTGCTCAGCTGATCTGAGAACGGGGAGGGCAGGAAGGTTGAAGCAGCTCAGATAAATATGGTTTTGCAACTTTATCAAGCACCTTGTGCATAACTAAATAATAAAATATGCTTTAATACATCTTTATTGTAAAAATACTAAATTGGAAAATACATGGGTTTAAAGAAGGCAACAAGGTAGGATTATGAATTGGGTTTAAAGATTACAGCTCATGAGGTACTCATTATAGCATGACATCTCTTTCACAACATTCTGTCAAAGCCTTTATTGTGTTCTTCTTCTAGTGGTGGCTAGTACTGTAGTAAATAGCTTGAGGGAACATTACTGCCACCATGTGGTAAGACGAGTAGGATTCTGGACCCCGCCCACAGAAGGGGTACAAAAAAGCTGTGGAAACAGAACATAGATGTGACCCGACCCGAACTGAGCCGATCTGAGCCGATCCAACCCAAGCCGAGCCGAGCGGTGGAAAAGAAAGAACTGTTGCTGGTATTAAGAGGGCCAAGGCCACATATGCTCAGATGATCGAGGGCCAATTCACCTCACAAGACCCACGGAGCATGTGGAGGGGCATTAAGTGTATAACAGATTATAAAGGCAGGAATGAACAATGCCCTAGAGACCCATCATTGCCTGATGCTCTCAACAAATTCTACGCACACTTTGAAGACCCGAACGGACCACCCAGCATCAGACTCACCTCACCACCAGATGAAGACATAATAATAATAATAATGTCATATTTTTGTCATCTATGCATGTTTCCACACAAGACGAAATTTGACTCTGCATTTAACCCAATCACCACCAGGTGGCAGCGGGCAGCTATAGAAAGCGCGCCAGGGAGCAGTTGTGATTAGGTGTGCTGCTCAAACACACCACAAAACTATGCCGTGACTGGGGTTTGAACCAGGGTCCTCCGGATCCCAATTCCAGTTCCCTTGCCACTACACCATCTTGGCCACAATAACTGTCAAGTCTCCCATTTTGGCCGGGAAACTACCGTATTTTACCCCTCTTTCCCGTCGTCATCCCGAATTATTATTTTCCCGGAAATTTCCCGTATTATAATATAAGAAAAAAAAAAAAACATTCCAGTGCTTCTGAATTATGTCGCTAGCCTCGCGAGAACTGCCACCTGCAGTAATCTCGGTGGCAGTTCTCGCGATGTTAGTGCTGGCAGGGGGAACAAACCCGGAAAAACAAATCAGAGATGGAGAACGAGAGAGAAGGCGTCCCTGCCAAAAAAGTTAAGACTTTATGTAAATATCTAGAAAAATGGGACAGCGAATTTACTTTCTTAAAGAAGAGTAGGGTGGGACACAATTACGCGTTTTGTAAGGTTTGTAACTGCGATTTTAGTGTCTCTCATGGGGGAAGGAACGATGTCCGTCAACATGAAAAATCCGTGAAGCACAAACGCGGGCTGGAGGCACAAAAACATGCCCAGGCGATGTCCTCATTTGTGACTAGAAATGCCACAGAGGCAGACCAGGTCATAAATGCGGAGGTTAAAATGGCAATGCTGTGCGCGAAAAACAACATTGCTTTTACCTTCTGTGATGACTTCAACAAATGTGTAGCTGAGATGTTCCCGGACTCTGCAATCGCACGAAGATACTCAGCAGGAAAAACCAAGGCTACACAACTCATCAAAAGTAAGCTGCATTAAATTAGGTATATTGTGTATGCCTATTTGATAATGTTCCTTATACAACTGTGTTAGTTAATTACTGGGCACTTACTCAACAGGAGCCATAGCAGCAGAGCTAGATGACGAGTTGACCAAAACATGTCGATCTCAACCATTTTCACTCATGTGCGACGAATCGAACAACAGAAAAAAAGACAAACAATTCGTCATCCTGGCCAGACTCTATGATGAAGCCACTCTGCAGGTCGCTACAAGATTCATTGAGATGCCTGTATGCAATGTAGGAAATGCAGAAAATCTGTTTGAAAAACTGAGTGAAGCACTAAGGTAGGGGAACTGCTCAGTGTTGTTGATATGTGTAATAAGTTTGCATTTAATTATAATCTTAGGTTTTGTCTGAGACATTTAATGGTATTTTTTTCCTGTTTCAATAGAAAAAGAGGCATTCCCTGGGAGAACCTGATAGCCTTTAACTCAGATAATGCGAGTGTCATGAAAGGCAGACACAACTCTGTCATCAGCAGACTGAAGACCAGCCAGCCCCACGTCCAGGACCTTGGTTGTATCTGCCACCTGGTACAGCTAGCCACTGGTCGTGGCATCAGAGCAGCCCAGGTACCAGTGGAAGACATCCTGGTGGAGATAAACATCCACTTTGATAAAAGGTATACACAAATTAAATAGGCCTGTTATTGTTCTAGGCCGTTCTAGACAGTTGACATTCTTGCAATAATTGTTCTGTCTTTCAGTGCCAAATCAATCAATCAATCCATCTTTATTTATAGAGCCCTTTTCAGCAACCAGAAGGTGTACAATGTGCTGAACAATACAGAAATAAAACAAACAATCAAAAATAACAATAAAAAACAGCCAGTTAAAAATAAAAAACAATTAAGACCTAACAAGAATGTCAAAGAACTACTAGGTATTAAAAGCCTGCCTGAATAAAAAGGTTTTAAGATTAGATTAAAAAAACTCCATATGAGTGATGGAGCGCAATTCCAGAGGTAGCTGATTCCAGAGTCTGGGTGCAACAACAGAAAAGGTCACCCCATCGTTTGTAGTTGGTCTTTGGGACAGACAGGAGAAATGTATTAGATGATCTCAGTGTTCTCCTATATTCGCGGACAGTTACAAGATCAGTCAAATACAGTGGGGCAAGACCATTGAGAGCTTTAAAAGTGAATAATAAAATTTTAAATTTAATTCTAAAATCAATTGGAAGCCAATGGAGAGAAAATAAAACAGGGGTAATGTGTTCACGTCTGGAGGTGTTGGTTAAAAGTCTTGCTGTGTGGTGGACCACTAGGGGGCTCTACTCACACCCAGTGGACCGAATGTGTTACAGGATGCTTTTATTGTGAAAGGTCCAGAGGACCGGATGTTGTGTTGGTATATAAGGCGGTGTTGGGTGGTTTTCCCGCCAGTTGAGTAGGAGTTGATTAAAAGTGAAGAACTACATCCCGTCTCCTGTGTCGTCTCTTCACCACCTCCTACACTGGTGACCTACGTGAACTGAATATGACGACATCTGAAGGTCCAGCCAGCTCTCCTCAGCTGTCCGCGGTGGAACCCCCACCGGCGGCCCCGCTCGCTTTTGCGGTGGCCGTTAAAATCCCGGACTTCTGGCTGCACGCACCTCGGTCGTGGTTCGCCCACGTCGAATCACAGTTCGCTCTTCGCGGGATCTCTGCAGACGACACCAAATACCACCATGTGGTCGCTTCACTGGACCCATTGTCCACCCAGCGGGTAATGAGCCTGCTCGAAGACCCTCCTGCACAGGGAAAATACGACGCCCTCAAGGAGCTCCTTCTGCAGCGCTACACGCTCTCAGACGCGGAGCGCGCCGAGAAACTGTTTTCCCTCTCTGATTTGGGCGACGGCACAGCTCTCGAGCTCATGGAAGGCATGTTGTCTTTGAGAGGATCAACAGACTGTGAGTTTCTTTTTCTACACCTCTTCCTCCGCCGGCTTCCGGCTCCAGTGCGCACAGCCCTGGCCAACTCCCCGTTTCTGCAGCAGAAGGATTACCGCTCGCTGGCCCGCGAAGCCGACCGCATCCTGCTGGCTGCGAGGACGTTCGCGGTCCAAGCGGCGGTCCCCGGATCTCCAGCGGCGCCCGAGCTTCAAGCATCGCCCTCAGCGCCGGACGAGCCAGTGGTCGTAGCAGGAGTCGCCCGCAGGCGGTCAGGGGCCACACTTTGTTTCTTCCACCAGCGTTTTGGCGCCAAAGCACGACGGTGTGTCCCACCGTGCAGTTTCAAGCCGCAGGGAAACGAGTACGCCAGCGCCCGCTAGCAGTCGCGGCCGTTGGCGACAAGGAAAGGCTGCTTTTCATCGAAGACTCGAGGTCGGGGAGGCGGTTCCTGGTGGACTCCGGCTCGCAGAAGAGCCTCGTTCCCCCGACCGGCTCCGACAGGTTAGCAGAAGGCTGCGGGCCGCAGCTAACCGCGGCTAACGGCTATCCCATCAAGACGTTTGGCGAAAGGTTGGTGACTGTTCGTTTCCATGAACGGGACTTCCAGTGGAACTTTGTGGTAGCTGCTAGCTCAGTCCCTATTTTAGGGGCTGATTTTCTTTGTGCTCACGGGCTCCTGGTTGATTTAGCTAACAGACGTTTGATCGACGCTGTGTCTTTTTCGTCACTGCCTTGTGAGACGCGAGGAGCTGGGCCTTTAATGCATGCTAACTTTTTAGCTTCGGGTAATGTGTTTCAGCGTTTATTGTCTGAATTCCCCTCGCTGACTGTTCCTGATTTTGCAAACACAAACACAAAACATGGGGTCGAACATTATATTCCCACAACGGGCCCCCCGGTGTTCGCACGTGCACGCCGCCTTGATGCTACTAAGCTAGCAATAGCACAGGAAGAGTTTGCTAACATGGAGCGTTTAGGCATCGTGCAACGCTCAAACAGTCCGTGGGCCTCCCCCCTCCACATGGTGCCCAAGGCAGATGGCAAATGGCGACCATGTGGGGATTTCCGCCGCCTTAATAACATCACAGAGAACGATCGTTATCCCATCCCCCACATCCAGGATTTTTCAGTGCACCTGGCTGGGACCTCCATTTTTTCTAAAGTAGATTTAGTACGGGGGTACCACCAGGTTCCTGTGCATGTGGAGGATGTCCCTAAGACCGCTGTTATCACGCCTTTCGGCCTTTTTGAGTTTTTGCGCATGCCTTTTGGTCTTAAAGGTGCAGCACAAACATTTCAGCGGTTGATGGATTCAGTCCTAAGGGGTCTGTCCTTCGTATTTGTGTACCTGGATGACGTCCTGGTGGCTAGCAGCTCGGCTGAGCAGCACTTGTCCCACCTCCGTGAGGTTTTTCAGCGCCTGGCAGCACATGGCCTGATTGTAAATACAGCGAAATGCCAGTTTGGGCTGCCAGTCATTGACTTTTTGGGCCACCGCATTTCTGCAAGTGGTGCCGTCCCGTTACCAAACAAAGTGCAGGCGGTGTCAGATTTCCCACAGCCCCAGTCTGTTAAAGCGCTACAAGAATTTTTGGGAATGGTTAACTTCTATAACCGTTTCCTCCCCAGGGCAGCACAACTGCTGCGTCCGCTCTATGGAGCGCTGAAAAAGAAAAAGCCCAACGACAGCGTGGACTGGACACCAGAACGCCTACAGGCATTTGGTGATGCTAAAGCTGCACTGGCCACTGCTGCCCTTTTGGCCCATCCATCCCCAGCGGCGCAAATAGCTTTAACAACCGACGCATCTGATGTTGCGGTGGGGGCTGTGTTAGAACAGCAGGTTTCCGGGGTTTGGCAGCCGCTTGCATTTTTCAGCCGTACGCTGCGGGACAATGAGCTGAAATACAGTGTTTTTGACAGAGAGTTGCTGGCGCTTTACCTGGCCACACGCCATTTCAGGTTTTTCCTGGAGGGCCGCCGGTTCACTGCATATGTTGACCACAAACCCTTGGTGTTTGCGATGTCAAAAATTTCTGACCCCTGGTCTGCTCGCCAGCAACGCCACCTCGCAGCGGTGTCTGAATTTACTACAGACATTCAGCATGTGGCTGGAAAATCCAACGTGGTGGCCGACTGTCTCTCCCGGGTGCTGATCTCTCCCGTATACGTTGGCATCGATTTTTCTGCTATGGCTGCGGACCAACGTAGCGACGCAGAAATACTCGAGCTCCAGTCCGGGCCCACGGGCCTCGAGTTGGAGGAACGGCAGGTGAATGACGGAGGTCCCCTCCTGCTCTGTGATGTTTCTACTGGCAGGCCCCGCCCCCTGGTTCCAGTTTCATGGCGACGCCGCGTTTTTGACTCCTTACATTCCCTTTCTCATCCAGGTGTTAGAGCCTCGGTGAAACTGGTCAGTTCAAAGTTTGTTTGGCCCGGTCTGCGTAAAGCAGTTAAGGAGTGGGCAGCAGCGTGTGTCCCATGCCAGCGCGCTAAGGTTAACAGGCACACCAAAGCACCTTTGGAACCCTTCTCCATCCCAGGTCGGCGGTTTGATCATGTGCACGTAGACCTGGTGGGCCCTCTGCCTCCATCACAAGGTTTTACTCATCTGCTGACTATGATAGACCGGACCACCAGGTGGCCTGAGGTGGTTCCCTTGACATCCACGACATCTGCAGTGGTGGCCCGGGCATTTTTGTCTACCTGGGTGGCGCGTTTTGGCCCCCCTTCAGACATTACATCAGACCGGGGCCCGCAGTTTGTTTCTGAACTTTGGTCTACCATGGCCAAGGGTCTGGGGACTAACGTTCACAGGACCACCGCTTACAACCCCCAAGCTAATGGTTTGTGTGAACGGTTTCACAGATCATTGAAAGCTGCACTGCGTGCTGCATTGACCGGTGACAACTGGATTGACCGTCTTCCCTGGGTTTTGTTGGGTTTACGTACCGCAACCAAAGAGGACCTGAGCTCTTCCCCGGCTGAACTGGTTTTCGGTCAACCTGTGCGCGTCCCCGGTGAGTTTTTACCTGAGGTACCCTCACCACAGTTTGCTCCACCGTTGCTCCATTTTTCACCTCAGGAGGCCCCTTTTCGTGTCCCTGGCCCGGTACATCATTGTTTACCGCAGTCATTTGTCCCTAAGAGTCTGGAGTCCTCTAAATTTGTTTTTGTCAAACACAATGCACACAGGACACCACTACAGCCTTTGTATGATGGACCGTTTCGGGTTCTTCAACCAGGTCCAAAACATTTCCTTTTAGATTTAGGGGGTCGTACTGAGACTGTCTGTATCGATAGGCTTAAACCAGCTCATGTTGTGTCAGATGATCAGGTTGTTACGGCCCAGGCTCCTCGCAGGGGCAGACCTCCATCCACATTGTTAACGGACTGCTGTCCCCCTGCCAGAGACTCTCAACATCCATTGGAGCCCGAATCTTCTGCAGGCCCTCCTCGGAGCCCTCCGCTTCATCAGACTGGTTCTGCAGGGCCCAGGTTCAGCCGTTCTGGTCGTTTAATCAAACCTAAAATGCGGGACTAGTGATGGACCTTACTGGGTGTTCTGGGGGGGCGTGTGTGGTGGACCACTAGGGGGCTCTACTCACACCCAGTGGACCGAATGTGTTACAGGATGCTTTTATTGTGAAAGGTCCAGAGGACCGGATGTTGTGTTGGTATATAAGGCGGTGTTGGGTGGTTTTCCCGCCAGTTGAGTAGGAGTTGATTAAAAGTGAAGAACTACATCCCGTCTCCTGTGTCGTCTCTTCACCACCTCCTACAGCTGCAGCATTTTGGACCAATTGAAGGCGTCTAATGGAGGATTGGGAGATTCCCGCATATAGGGAATTGCAGTAGTCAAGCCTTGAGGTGATAAAAGCATGAATGGCCTTTTCTAAATCAAAACGATTTAAAAAAGGTATAACTTTGTATAAAATACGTAATTGATAAAAACAGGCCTTGACTACAGACGCTATTTATTTTAAGTCCTTGTCAAAAGTCACCCCCAAGTTTTTAACTGTTGGTCTGTATTTGGAAGTCATAGCACCAAAGTTACAGGGAGCATCATCACCGAAGAAGATGCATTCTGTCTTTCCTTCGTTTAAAAACAAAAAATTACGGTGAAGCCACTGTTTAATGTCGTTAATACAATCAGCGTAGGGAGTGAGAAGATTGCTGTTTTTGGGTTTCATTGGTAGATAAATTTGTACATCATCAGCATAGCAGTGAAAAGAAAAATTATGTCTGGCTATTACTGATCCAAGAGGCAGCATGTACAGTGAGAAGAGGAGAGGACCAAGAATAGAACCCTGTGGCACACCACAAGAGAGAACGGCAGTGGAGGAAGAAAGAGTGTCCAACATGACAGAGAATGTTCTGTTGGTCAAGTAGGCAGTGAACCACTTGAGTGCTGTACCAGAAATTCCAACATAATGTTGAAGGCGAGATAGAAGGACAGTGTGGTCTACTGTATCAAATGCAGCTGTGAGGTCCAGCAACACCAGTGCAACGGGACACTTGGCATCCATGGACATGGAAATGTCATTATGGACTTTTAACAAGGCTGATTCGGTAGAATGACGGGATCTAAAACCAGACTGAAATGTTTCAAAAATACCATGATTTTCTAAAACAGGTTGTAACTGCATAAAAACAATTTTTTCTAAAACTTTAGATAAAAAAGGCAGATGAGAAATAGGTCTAAAATTAGATAAAATTGATGGGTCCAGGTGAGGTTTTTTAAGAAGGGGCCTAACTACAGCATGTTTAAATGCAGCAGGGACAATTCCTAAACGAAGGCAGGAGTTTAAAAGTGTTAAAACACAGAAACCCACAGAATTAAAAACCTCTTTTAAAAACCTGGATGGAAGAAAGTCCAGAGGGCAATTAGTGATCTTTAAATGTTGAACAACATCAGTGAGAGTGGCAAGAGACACTGGTTGAAACTGTTCAAACACAACCGGAGCTACAGAGACAACAGAGTAGTCAGGAGCAACAGGACCAGTGACCTGTCTGACTGAGGCCACTTTATCCTGGAAGAATTTTAGAAAGTTTTCACAGTTTGTGGCTGTGGCTAAAAGATGTGAA
>JBBPBX010031970.1:18122-30301 GCA_038048925.1 Garcialebias charrua | reverse complement strand
GGGCGGCCGTGGCGTAGTGGTAATGGCAGTCGTCCCCCGATCGGAAGGTTGGCGGTTCGAATCCCGGTTCCCCACACCATGTGTCGTTGTGTCCTTGGGCAAGACACTTAACCCCGAGTTGCTCCCGGTAGGACTGGAAAGCACCTTGCATGGTAGTCTGCCGCTACCGGTGTATGAATGTGTGTAGCATTCAATGTGTGTAGCACTTTGAGATTTTCACTAATGAAAAGTGCGTTATAAATTGAATTCATTATTATTATTATTATTACTTATCAAAGCAGAGCGGAAAAACGGAAATAGCATGAAAAAATTATATTTCTCCGTTACCAAAATTGACATTTTTTATGTACATACAGTACAACAAAGTTGGCTAATGTAAATACTGACAGGTGTTAGCCCGTTGAAGTGTGGACAGGGAGCCGGTCTAGATGAGGAACAAGTCGAGGAGGAAGAGGATCGACACAATGACGTATAACTGATGGTTGTTACAACACGGCACATGGATGGATTTAAGAGCTTTAGGAAGTATTTTCTATGAACTCTGGGTAAAATGACCCACACTGACATCAAAGTTTCCATAGCTCAGACTACCGTAAATGTAGTACTAGGTTTATTTTTTCCTTCATCAAAACATTAAAGGTATAGTCCGTAACTTTTCTTAAACAAGAATAGAGGGGATTTTAATATTTTAACCACTTTACCTCCTGTCTTTTCTCTCCCCAAAAGTGGCAGGATGATAATTCCAAATAAAAGAAGAGTACATCAAGTATCAAGTACCACCTCTCTCAAACACACAGACTTCTCCACAACGATCTTATGTACCCTGTCTGAGTATGCAACAAGATACTAAAAGAATTGTGATATAAAGTTGGGAAAATCTGCTAATTTAGGAAAATATTAATTATATTTTTACCATATTGCCTACCTCTACCCTGTCATTATTGTGTTGACTATTGATGCTGACTGTTATAATTTGCTTTATCACTTTTTAATTATAATGATAGAACAAAGTTGTTGCGTGTGTTTTTTCTCCCAAAATATTTTAATAAGTAGCTGTATCTTATTAAAATAGGAAAAAACTGTTACTGTCTGGTTCACAGTAATGCAGTATGACAATTGTAGCAGCACCTCCGGGCTCCTGGTGCATTAAGGCAGACTTGGAAGAGGGCCCCTTTACAAAGGTTTGTCTGGGGCCCTGAAATGGCTCAGTCCACCACTGTAGCTACCTCAGTCCCCATTTACATTACAGGTAGTCCCCGATTTACGAGCGAGATCCGTTACAACGAGGCGCTCGTAAACCGGAAATCTCGTAATTTGGAACGGCCGCCATGTCTCTCGTAAATCCGGAATTTCGCTCGTAAATTGGAACGGTTTCGCTAGCGCGACTACAAACACTCTATTTTCATCCAAAAACTGCTTATGAGTGCATAAAAATGATCGGAAACGTGTGTCCATATGCTTAGCTAACTAACTGTGGTGAAAAAACACATGAAAACTCAGTATTTTTTGCGTTTTTTCCAAAAATTTGCCAGCTCGTAAGTCTGGAACCTCGTAGATCAGAGCGCTCGTAATTCGGGGACTACCTGTAGTAGGCAAATAAGTTTTTCTCAAGAAAAAAAAAAGACAGTTTTTGCAGCTTTTATTAAAAGCAAACACATTTTAAATAAGATCTTCTGCAAACTTGTACTATTTACCAGTAGAACATTTCTTTGTTTTATATATACATCACATAAAGGTTTCCTTATATAATATAAAGGTTTATAAAACCTAAACATAAAGGTTTCCTTTCCTTTTTCCAGGGCAGTATTACACTTTTATTATTTCATTTTATGCTTATGTACATTGGGTGTTTGGTGTTTCAGTGTTGGTGTAAATTTTCATACTTTTATACTATTATGAAAAAACTCAGGACAGTGTTACACTTTTACTATTTTATGCTTATGTTTATTAAATGTTTTAGTGTTTAGTGTTTAGATGGTTACTGTTGCACCGAGGGACTGAGAGAAACGCAATTTCAATCCTGTGTATGTCCTGTACATATTGCAGTTCTGACAATAAAGTTGACTTTGACTTATGGTTAGGTCTTGTAGCTTTACTCATCTGTGTTCCTTGTCAGTTTTTGTGGTTACTGGTGTTGTCTTTGTCAATTTATTCAGCATGAAATCAAATTCTCTTTAATTGCCATTTATGCCTAAGATTAATATGCGTGTTTTTTTGTTTTGCTTTTTCTCAGAACAATAGTGTTATCTGTAAACAGTTGAGGAAGCATGATAGCACACACCTGCCAAACGCTCAAGTGTTGCTCAATTATTTTTAGGCCAAATTAAAACAGTATTTGTGAGAATGTTGTGCAATTTCTCAAAGAAATTAAGTTATTAAAAAAAGGCAGGCACTGACATACATATGTCCAATGGTTTTAAAAATTGTTAGCATCGCCATTATAACCAAAAAGTAAGAAAGCATTTTTAATTACTCAACATACATTTCTCCGGTCTGATGAAAAACGTGATGATATCTTGTTAACCAGGAAAGCTTTCACACAGGCTCAGTGTAACGTGAAGGTCTAGCACATGTAAGATAGTATCACAATGAGTGGGCTTCAGGGCCTCCCTCATCCACAGCAGATACTACTGTTGTGCTTTTATCTTTCCTTTTTGCTGGCAGTGACACAGTAGCACATTCCAATTTTTTCCATGAAACAAGTCTGAGCTTCTTGAGAATGCTGATTGCAACGCAGCGCCGTCTGCTTACTAAGCCCACAGAGACTGAGCCCACGAAGAAAAACATCAGAGAAAAACATGAACAAGTCAATTGTTTTGATCAGCTCAAGCAGATGGTGGGCCAACCAACAACCTATCACGCTTCAAAAAGTCTGAGTGCGCTTCATTTTTGGTGGACTTGTTTTTATTTAAAACACATTTAAAAAAAACTAAATCAAACAGACTTTCTTCCATAGACTTAATTAATCTCTGTAATTAATTTCTGTCATCTGTTATGGCAAAAAAGTACTTAGAACCTTAACTCAGGAAAAAGTGTTAGAACGACATTATTACAATAACCAAGTGCAATTAATCAAAAATGTACTAATCAAAAAGTAAAACCTTTCTTTTAACAAATTTGTAATGTAATTTTGGCACTTGGAAAGATAGGTAAAATAATCCATTTACCGTATTTTCCGGTGTATAGGTCGCACCTTTTTATGGTTTTTTTCAAGGCCTGCGACCTATACACCGGTGCGACCTATATATGGCTTGTTATCACTTTCGGCGAAACAAATTTTTAAATCCAGCTCATTTCACAATTACGTTCATTTATTAAGGAAAAGTTCAGCTCAGACATATATTTGCTATAATTTTTATCAAACAAATAATTGTTTTTAAGTGTTAATCTTCTTAAAAGCCTTGCTGTGCGCTCCTGTGGCAGACATTTGCAGCAGAGCTAAACGTAGGTGCGACCTATACACCGGTGCGACCTATCTAGGGATTTTTCCAATCTATTGGTGATAATTGGACAATGCCACCTATACAGCGGTGCAACCTACACACCAGAAAATACGGTATATGTATTTGTATCATTTTAAAGCTGAAGCTGGTCTATAGGGTACTATTGTAAAGACTTTCGTTAGTCTGAAAAGTGAAGTGAATGCAGAACTCCATGCATTTGCTTCACTTCTCAAACCCAAAGGCTCTTTAGTAGAAAATAAAAGTCCAATTACTTAGAAGTTCATGAGAAAATGCCAACTCCTCATTTTATTTGTGACCTCTGCAAACATTTTCTAAATGACTTCATGGCCTAAACTAGTTTCAACTCTTCAGCAAAATGTTTATTCGGCAAATTGTGGTCCCATTTAGAGTGGATCATGGTATAAAGTTGGGTGGATAGATTTTCCGGTTTTCTAAAATTGTGAAATATTTTCTTGTCTGGGTCTAAAACAGTCATTCAGAATAAAAAGTCTAACCACAATGCTGGGCAAAACAGATCTCCATTTGAACTGAAAAACAAAATTGGCATCCATCTTTATCCTCTGACATCTTGGACATTGCTTTTTATTGAGTAAAATAAATGGAAACAAAAGCTGCACAAGATATGGAAATTACCATTGTAATATATGTATGTGTATTATCAATACTCAATGGATTTCTTGGATTGCAATAATAGTTTTATATTTACAAGTGCAGTGCATACGCTGTCAGAGGGACTCTTCAGTATACCTGCTCCCAGATCAGATAATAGAATCCTAACGCACAGAGTGGCATACTGAGAAAAGAGAAATGAATAAGCAAGGAAAGTTTAATTACATGTCATATTGCTTAATGATTTTGCATGTTTTCCATATAATATGGCTGACAACAAAACAAGGGCAGGGAGGTAAATATTTTAGATATGTCTCATCATGAACATGGAAGATTCTGAATCAATTTTTCAATGTTAGAAATTGATTTTGTTAAATGAATCTGTACTCTAAGAGACACATGGTAGATGCTGCATGATGGTTTGTCCTGAGTTACCTCACCTTGTACAACCCCATTTTTCATTTTAAGCTCTTTTTATTTCATGTTCTTATATTCAAATGAGGGTGCAGGGTTGTTTCTGTGGGGACAGGTCTGGTCAGGATTAGCGGATTGCGTCTGCTTCGCAGAAACTGACATACTACAATCTATTTTGACCAATCACAGTAAAGTATCCCTCCCCAGCTTGGGGAAGTGGGAGGGGCTTACGGCACGCTGAGGTCAGGAATTGTCAACAATTGGTGCTTTCACATTTAGTCGCCAAAGTCTCCAGTAACGAAGAAAAAAGTCTCTAATGTAGGTTTATCACTTTTTGAAAAAAAGAAGAAAAAAAGGAGTTTGTGTTATGCCTGTGGTTAACACAAACTCCTTTTTTTTCTCCAATAAAAGACAAACGTAAAATAAGTTGTCCCGAGTGAGATTCGAACCCGAGTCGAGAAAAGGCTTGGAACGGAAACCCAACGCTCTACCAGTGGACCACCGGGTATGTTGCATTTTGTAGTTCCAGTTTTGCTTTTAAGGAATCGCCCCTTAGAAAATCCTGGCTACACCCATGTAAAATAAGCTGATTTGTAATCAGTTATTAACAGAAATTAAACTCAGTAACACTAACATACTGTATATAGTCAGCTAACAAATATTTTTTTTGTCGTTTCTGTAGTTAAATTTTAATGAAATTCAGCTCGCGCTGAGGTTGTTAGAACGAGTTGATGACTCAACACGCAGCAGTCCCGCCCCTGCTGCAAACAACAAATCAATGAGGAGCAGTACATGACGTCAAACTGGGCCCGGGAGCTCGGCCCGATTAGAACCTCCATCGGTCGGGTTCTAAAACTCGGGCTGACGCCGGCCCGAAAAGGCAAATGCGAACATGACGAACCCGGGTTAGAAGCCGGGTTGGGCCAGGCTGGGCCAGGGAGGGCTGTGCAGTGCGAAAACGGCTTATTTGACCAGCCTATAAAACCCATAGATGGGCTGCATTGACCCTGACCAGACCCGCCCCACAGAGAAAGCCCCGCCCCCTCGTTTGAATGCAAGTACCGGTACATGAAATAGAAAGCTTAAAATGAAAAATGGGGTTAAAAAATAAAAGCTCCTGAAATATGTAAAGTAGCTTTACAAAGGTGTCATAAAATGAAACTCCATTAGTAAATAAATAAATCTAAAAATAAAAAAAATAAAAACTTTTCTATTTAAATGTTTTATTTCATGGGGACATTTATTTATTTAATGGAATATTTAGTAATAATTTTTAAATATAACACTATTTATTTATTTAATTTTGAATGAAATGGCTCTCCATATGTTATTGCCATTGTTTAAATTTCATAATCAGTTTCAATCTTTGTATATTCACATAGCAGCTCTGAGTCTGAGGCCCTGTACACACGTAGCCTGGTGTTTGGAAAACGAATATCTGCACACAAAAAATATCCGTACATACATGTTCGGATATTTTAAATGTTCGTCTACATGTCCCCGTTTATTTTCATCACAGAGCGTTGTAAAGAATATGGCGAACCCATAGGTGGCAGTGTAGTGCAGTCACAAACCTTCAAAGCAACAACTTCCTGTTATTATTATTTCTTTTTTTTCATTCGTTTGTGTGGACAGACCGTGAGGTTGAACTACTATTAAATACCGTGTTGGAGTACAAAGTTAATAAAACGCAGGAAAATGTTGACTGGGAATCATGTCAGAGCAGGTATGTTGACATTTTTAGTGTTTTTTTTTAGAGCATTATGTGACGTCAGAGCGCAGAAATAAGCAAATCTCCGGTTCTGAAAGTCCACACCCAAACTCGAAAGCGGAGAATTCTCAAATCTCCACTTTGGTCGGAGTTTTTTCATTATTCGTTTATAGTTACATCAACCGGAGTTCACGTGTGGATGAAAGGCCAAACCGCACGATAAACTATTCGGTTTTACTGATATCCGGCTACGTGTGTACAGGGCCTAAATCAAATTGTGAAGTGCCTGCAGATGCTCACTTCTACAGGAAATTATGAGATCAGTTCAAATTTCAGAACAAGGTAGATATATAAATTGGTGATAGCATATTATTGAATAAAATGAAAAATTGAGCAATACGAAGTTAAAAATAAAATAAAAATAAAACTCTGCTTCAATTTCATAATTATGAGCAGCACTGGATAAATGCTTATCCCATGTTGGTCATACTTTTATTTTCAATATGGATCCTTGTTTCTTGTTTGTGTCTGAATCCTTTGGTGAGCAGTTATCTGTGCTCTCATCCACATGTTCTGTGGTTATATTCTCTTCACATGTGTGATATTCTTCTGATGTCTACAGTCATGAGCTCAACCTTAACCCCCACAAGTGTAGGTGCACAAATGACCCTCAGAAAGAACCAGTCATGAAAGCAGGATTATCAACAATATTTGGTGATTCATGCAAGTTATACTGCTGATCTGAGAGTAGAAGAAACAATGGTGCTGGAGAAAAAAAGAAAAATGATCACAGTTTGTATTTTACTCTTACACCTGACCACACGCTTTTCAGATCACCGTTTCAGCAAACTGCAATTACAGAAAAAACAACTACTGCACAGACATTCAATCATTTGTTTTTTCATTCCCTTGCTTCAAAATGCAATCAGGCAAGACCAGGACAAAGTGCATATTTGAAAGAATCTAGAGTGCAGCTGGGATGGTAAAAAAAAATAAAAAAGGTAAGGAGAAAGACTAAGCTCAAGTCAAAGCTATCTGTCTGTCTTTGATCAGAAGGAACGGTGGATTAGAAAGGATTCTCCAGAAGTTTCTACTTAATCCACACAACGTTTTATAAACCCGCCAGTAAACGTTACAGCAGATTCAAACCCTCTGCCAAGGTCAGATTAGACTACTGCACAGCCAGGGCCCCAGTGCATCAAGCTGCAGCTTTTATAACGTGGGCCAAATCACTCCACAATAGGTCATCTTGGTTTGGTCTTCACTTTGGGAAAAAACAAACAAACAAAAAACATGATAAATAATCCATTTACCGTATTTTACGGACTATAAGTCGCACCTTTTTTTCCTAATTTGCATGCCCTGCGACTTATAGAGAGGTGAGACTTGTTTGTGGATTTTTCCCCATATTTTTAGACCAATTTTTGGCTCAGATATGACCGTTTTTTTTTTCATTTTGGCAAAAATGGTGCAGTACCACTTTCGGCCGCTAGGGGTGCAGTACCACCGTTGTCCGCTAGGGTACACTAACCGTTCCCACCTCATGTGTCCGACGAGAGCCTCCTCTGGTCATATTCACTCTGTCGCAGCCCGGCCTCCTGCTCTGGAGGTATGAACTAGCTACTTCGCTGTTAGCTCAGTGTTTGTTAGCAAAATAGGTCAAGAACCACAGGACAGATTTTGATCAAACTTACAGAACGTAATCACTAGATGGATATTTACAACTGATTAGCTTTATGAGATGTTTGAGATAAAATTCAATGTTTTATAGACGTAAATGTGTCGCGGTTAGCTTAGTTGATTTTTCCTTGTACATTTGAGCAAATAACTCATAAACCCCACAGCAGATTTTTTTCAAACTTACAGAAAGTAATCACTAGATGTACATGTACAAACTGTTAGCTGTTGGAGTTATTTGAGATAAAATTCAATGTTTTATAGACATAAATGTGTAACAGTTAGCTTCGTTGTTTTTCCTTGTACTTTTTCAAAGCGAAAAAATTTAAATCCAGCAGATTTGACCATTACGTGAATTTATTAAGGAACGGTTAAGCTAAGACACATGTTTGCTATAATTTTCAGCAGACAAATAATTGTTTTTACCGTGTTAATCTTGTGAAAAGTCCTTCCGTGCATGCTTCTGTGGTCGTCATTTTCAGCAGGGCAAATGACACGCTGACGCGTCGCGGTGACGCATAATAGATGAGACTAGGGATGCACCGATCCACATTTCTCACTTCAGATCCAATACCGATACTTAAGAACTGGGTATCGACTGATACCGATACTTTTCCGATCCAATACTGTTCAGGTATGTGAATCTGTATAATGAAATATTTGTACTGAGACTATAAAGTTGTGTATTTTGGAATGTTTTCTATACTATAAAGACTATACTGTTAAAGTTTGTGAGTTTCCTGTTGTGAGTGTCTTCATTGGTTTTAACTCACATAATGTTAAGACGGCAGTCACAGAATATGATGGAACACAAGTGCTCTTTGAAGCTGGATCGGAAATATCGGCAGGTTGGATCCGATATCCGATACTTAAATTATGCTGGTATCGGATACCGATACCGATACTGGATCGGATCTGCCCCATCCCTAGATGAGACTTTAATAAAGTTGCGACCTGTTTATGGATTTTTCCAATTTATTGACAATACAGTAATTGGACAAAGCCACTTATATAAAGGTGCGACTTATAGTCCAGAAAATACTGTATGTTTTGCATTCCTTCTTTTTCCTGTGATGGATACTGCTGCACCGAAACAAGCAGGTCAACTTTTCTGCTGGATGTTAGGGATTTCTGAGAGAATCAGACCAGAGTGACAAGAGAAACGTTCCTCTAGGGGCGTTAACTATTGAGACGTGTGATGGTTTCTGCCAGCAGCGCCCTCGGGCCTCTTCTGAACTTTAAGCGTCACATTTCAGGAAACAATTCGAGGTTGCGTTGGGAGCACATTTGTGTGCACCTTTGTCCTCTGAGGGAAAGTATTATGTCTGTAGTGGTGGACTGGAGCAGGCTCGCCTTTGAGTCATCCATCACCTCCGTGTACAGTAAATGATTTTTCAACAAGCTCCGGGGTGATTGATAATCAGAAAGAAAGGGTGGGCTGATCGCTCCTAGTTTGTCAGTGGACGACAAAAGGAAAGAGATGGTCCCTACATCACAGCGCTCTCGCCATGCCGTGCACGTTTTTCCATTTGGGCACTAACGTTAAATGTAACGCCCTGGGCCAAACACCATGATGGATTCCTCTTCCTGGCAGTTTCCCTTGTTTTCAAAAGAACAGTCAGGATAAGAGACAGTGGCTGTCTGGGGACAAAAAGCCCATCTCGAATCAGAAGCTGCCAAATGGAGCTTCTCCAGCTCTTCATCAGGGCCAGCAGTCCTGAAGGGGTGGCTGCTCCAGGCAAAGGCTAAAGGCACCCTGCGAGCAGGGAACATCTGTGCAGCTGGGTCCCTCTGGGGCATTAAGCAGGCAAAACCCCTCAGCACCAAGGAGCATCCGAGTGCAGGGGCAAGAAGAAAAGTTCAGAGGAAAGAGCTAAAGGAGCTGCTCAGGAAAAAAAAGATGAAACAGGAATGTTTGGGGCATTTGTGGCTTTTGACTAAAACCAAAATCTAAAACTTGTTTTATGCCCTCAGCATCAACCACAGTGATCTGAAACCAAACCTTTTGAAGACGCCCAAGAAATGTGAAGAAAATCTCCATTATATTCCTCACTCTGCTTCGATCTGCCTCCCCGTTTCATTTGGCTGTATAGCTTACAAGGTTCCCCTCCATTTTCCTTCAGGCATAATTAAAGCCCACTCTTTATGTTGTTAATCATCAATTAAGACAATTCACCGTCTGGCAGGAGTGCTTTATTGCTTGATAATACTGCTGTGCTGCATTTCATGAAGGAGTTTATTCTGATGTAGCACTTTGTCCTGACATTAATTTAATATATGATGTTTGTCTACACCCTTTTTTGCCACATTCATCTCTGCTTTGCAAGCGACGCTTTCATTCTGCTTCCATCAAACCTCTTCAAAAATTTAGCACAATGTGACAAGGCTGCTCTCCTGAACAATGCATTAAACATAAAAGCTAAATTAAAGGAAGGTTTCCCACACACTGCTTTGATGTTGACAAAATATTCATGTTGGAATTACCAGGTTTCTTCTTTTTTTGTAAAAGAATGTTCTTTTGAGTGAGAATGGAAAACCTCGCCTGGTAAAATGGCCCAGGCTTACAACAATAAGGCTTTTAATCTTCAAGCAGCTGCTCCAAAACTTCCAAGTCTGCTAAGACTTCCCATACGGTTGCGTCTGAATGTGTTACGCACACTGCACAAACGCAGCTTGCATCCCGTCCATGTGATGTCTGAATTTACTTGACACCCGTATAGCAGGAAGCAACACCCAGGCCGTGCCAGACATTGTGCTGACCACATTTGCAGGACCCGTTTTAATAAATTCTTGTCCACATTCTGGGTATTGTGTTGTTGTTAGTGCTGATCCATGCCGCTCCCTGATAGATTCATGATACTCTGATTTATTGGCAATTACTTAGTGGCAGAGTTATTGTCATTGCACCAAATCCTATCAATAACAATTTTGTCTTTTTTTTTTCTTAATAAGCAGCAAAATAATATGAAAAGACATATGATTACAGAACAGTTTTCATAGCAATAACAAACTTACTTATTAAACACACATGCAAACCATTCTGGCATAATGTAAAGAGCGACCGTAATGTTTTATCACAGCAATCACAACCCTGTCAAGGATTTTCATTAAAGAATATCTGTCTCATTAGATTATGGAATGCAATCTGTGCAGGGCGTGATAAAGAAATACCAGGTCACGCAGTCAATATCTTATTATGTAACAACGGCGTGTGCAGCGATGGCTCTGGGTGCACGCGCACTTTCTCCAGCAAGATTACAGTCAGAACTGGGAGCTCCATCAATTTCCATCGCAAATGCAAACTGCAGCTATGGCAGAGAGGAGCTGAGATTTAGAGAGTAATGCTGAAAAATCAGACAGTTCAGACCCACAAAGCAGGTTTTAACACTTGTTTAAAAGTCTGATTTTATATTCAAGGCCAAACAGGTTTTGGAAGTGTTGCCCAGACAAACTCTTGGAGACATAAAAAGTTCAGATGGTATGTAAATTATGTTTTTTTAAATCTAAGATATAGAACTCCTTAATGGATTGCATATCATCCATCACCTTTCATGCTACAAATTTAAATTAAGATGATAAGATAAACAGGGACAGAGCTATATCCTTTTTTGGTCAAACCCTGAGAAGAAAATGTAGTTTCATTCAAGCTCCTGCTTCCTGGAAAATCTTACAAAAAGATTTGAAGCTCTCGACCTTGACCTCTCGAACTGGCTTTAAGAATCTGTTAAATTCATGGCAAAAACCAACGCAGACATGTTCCTGTTTTTGGTTTTTACATCACTTCACAACTTGGCTGTTTTTATTTTGTTTCGTTTTTAATACCATTTTCTTTCACTTGTTCTTCTCAATTTGAATGTTTTCTTTTATGATTGCCCATTGTTGTCATCATTCTTTGTTAAAATCAGGTCTCTCTTGTAAATCAGTCCCCGGGGCGCAATGGGATTACCTGTATAAATAAAGGTTGAATGAATGTGTTACCTCTTGGAGTATGTGCAGCACGGTGGCACAACTGGTAGAGCTGCTGCCTCTCAGCGAGAAGGTTGCCGGTTCAAATCCCGGTCCGGGGCCTTTCTGGGTGGAGTTTGCATGTTCTCCCCGTGCATGCGTGGGTTTCCTCCGGGTACTCCGGTTTCCTCCCACAGACCAAAAAACATGCTTGTTAGGCTGATTGGTGACTCTAAATTGACCCTAGGTGTGAGTGTGAGAGTGGATGGTTGTTTGGTGTGAGTGAGACAGGTCCCTCTTGTAAATGAGTCCCCGTGACTCAACGAGGCTAGCCTGTATAAATAAAGGTTGAATGAATG
>JBBPBX010031970.1:0-18063 GCA_038048925.1 Garcialebias charrua | reverse complement strand
TATGTCTATTATTATATGTTTCAGTGTTTCAATGTTTAGATGTTTACTGTTGCACCGAGGGACTGAGAGAAACGCAATTTCGGTCCTGTGTATGTCCTGCACTGTACATATTGCAGATCTGACAATAAAGTTGACTTTGACTTTTGACTTACAGCTATTTTTGTGTTGATTAAGGTCACTTGGCAGTGGTGGCCAGCTTGAATGGGATGACACTAAAACGATGTAAATGTATACATCCAAGAAAACTTTTGAAACTTTCATTAAAATAGTAAATGGACCACTTATATCACACTTTTCTATCAAATCAAGATACTTGAAGAGCTTTAAAGGTGGGGTGACATCATGTTTGAACTTTTCATGAAATGGCTCAACATATATATCTTTTATCATTCAACTATGTTCGTTGTGGCAAACAAAATGATAATTTAATGAAAATTCATTTTAAAAGTGAGTTTAAAATTCGCGCCGTGTTTATTCACGGGAAATCCGATTACACGTGAATGCAACATCTGTGTCGTCAGAGCAGGACTTTCAGTCTGCGGCTGCGTATAGAACGCAGATTCATTTTCTGCACGTTCGCCTATTTATTTATTTTTGTATAACTTGAAAAATGCCGTTACGTTGTGTTGGATTTGGGTGTTCTAATATCATCGTGAACAAGTGAGCCTTTTCACTTTCACGAAAGATGAAATACTTTGTCAAGACTGGACAAAACAAACAGCTATCCCCCTCGCTCCACTCCACCTGAACGGTAAGGCAGAACCTGTCGTTTCTTATTGAACCCCCTGAACTAACTTCTGCTTCCCAAACTGAAGACAAATCGCTCAAATATAAACTTAGATTGCTAAATTCGTCGGTTTCTATATTGTGCGCTATTGTTCTGTAAAAGGGGCGTTCTAGCAGACATTCCTGCGCTGACGTCACAAAAGTAGCAAGCGGAAGTACCCGGATGTCCAGTGAAGAAACACAGCGCAAATTTTAAACCCACTTTTTACACTTTTTAAACGAATTTTCATTAAAGCTGCAGTCTGCAGTTCTGTAGTGCAGTCTGTAAGTTTTCTAAAAATATATTTTTAACATATTTCTTCACTCTGTCACTATCTCCTGACAGACTGATGTTAGACAAAGTAATCTCTGAAAAAAACTATAGTCCCCTTGCTTCTCCAGGTGGTAAATAAGAATTTCTAAAAAGCCACAGTGACCCGCCGTTAACCAGCCAATAAAAACAGAGTTTTTAACCAGCCAATAAAAACAGAGCTTCTCACTTCTCACGCTCCTAACCCACGCCACCCCCTGTCCCAGCCCCAGCGGCCGCGCAGGTTCTCGTTGAAATAATTGCAAAGTGATGCAAAACTGTTTTGTATGTGACACAAATGTATTAAATTCCCCTTCTTCATCCCTGATCTGGACTTTTCTTTTGTTTTTTTGCCAAAAGTCAAGTGATCGCTTCCTCCTCCGCTGACTCCATGAATGAGTTGAGGAAATTAATGAATTATACTCATGTCCAACGTGGCTGCGCGCGGCTCTGCAGATTTCATGGTGTTCTGGTGTGCTGGACCAGTGCTCCCTGTTTTTATTTTATTTTTTAGAACGTTTTATTATCATATAATCACAGAACTTCGCAACGTCTGCCACAGGACATGTAGTGGAGGGGGAGCATTCGGAAGCAGAGCTGAATTTCAGCGAGAGCAAGAGGGAGCAGACCCATATATGGCTCTGAGGGGGAGGGACCAGAAACGTGTCTCTGTTCAAAATTTTCCTAAGTTCCAGCGTGTTCCAGAAATTACATATTGCACCTTTAAATTATCATTTTGTTTGCAACAACAAACATAGTTGAATAATAAAATATATATATGTTGTGCCAATTTATGCAAAGTTCAAAAATCATGTCAGTCCACCTTTAAAACACTGTGCCCTCAGTTACCTCCACACACATCCATACTACTACATCTCTACAGTCAAACAAACCCTTATGTAGATAATTAGAGCTTTATCACACTCATACACCGATGGGACACACATCAGTGTCTTGCCCAGGGACACTTCAGCATGCGACTGCTGGTGGAATCGAACCACCAGCTCTACCACTGGAGGATGTCTGCTCTAAAGCTAGATTTATAGTCAACGTGTCGCGCAGCACGCGCCAAAAGTGACGCAATATCGCAGTCCCCGCCCCTGCGCGTTGGCCCCGCGCCTCTGTTTGGCGCGTGTCGTGCACCTCTGAATTTTTGAAACTCTGCAAGCCTAGTGCGCACGCCGTGGGCGCTACGATTTGATTGACAGGTCCCCACCCGACAGCCTTCACCCTCTTCACGCCAGAGCCTGCAGCTGTTTGCGCCGCTGTGGTCGTGGAGACGGAGTCGCGACGCATGGAGGAATGTTTTGTGACACAAATGTATTAAATTCTCCTTCATTCCTGATCTGGAGTCGGACTTTTCTTTTGTTTTTTCGCCAAAAGTCACGTGATCGCTTTCTCCTCCGCTGACTCCATGCATTAAAACCGCAAATAAAGACAACAGTTCAGCACGCGAGCGGAAAGCTATTTGTTTTTGTTGTGTGATTTCAAACAGTTCTTCTTCTACGGTAGATTTCTTCTTCTACACCTTTCTTGCAACATATGCACAGGTTTTAGAGGGTACTGCCTCCTGCTGGTCCGTAAAAGAACAGCACTTTGCCATGCTCCGCCGTGCGTCAACCATAAACACAGAGGCGACACTGTGAACGCATCTCGCCGCACGGCTGAGTGCACGCGCGGCGCGCGCGCTCCAGCCTGCGGACCAAAGTGCAAGTATAACTCAGCCTTTACCACTCAGCCACCACCTGTCCAGTGGTTCGTCGTTTATTTTATTACCATCACAGACTAATGTACACACAGATGCACACAAAGACACTGACAAAACATTATAGTCCTTTTGCCTTCAGGTGAGCTGTAAAAAAAAAAAAAAAGCTTAAAAACTGTTTTGACTAAAACCAAAACAACTTTTATCCTCCTTGAGACAAAACCTCATCCAACTGGATGATTTCTCATGCGCTTAAACCCTCCTCAAACGTTGCGCTGCAAATCATTTCACGGAGAATGCTTGTTTTTGTTTCTTCTAACGGCACTTTAGAGATGGAGTAGGAGATAGGCAGTGTGTAGCGCTTGCTCTCTGCCCGCTTAGCCTTCTCTCAAACATTTCATCCATGATTAAGGGGTAAAAAGAAAGAAAGAAAAAAGAAAACGAGGAAAAGTACCATCCACTTTCCCACACCAGATTTTCACCCATTTGTGGTGAAAGTATTTTTAGGTTTGAAGCTGCATACGAACAAGAAAGATGCTTCTCGCAATGTGGATTACTGTTTGCTTCAAAATCCCATCATAAATGACAGGGTTGAGGCGTATCGCTCTGTGTTACATGAAGAATAAGAGCTGCAGCATACAGTACCGTATATGTACAGCCCGCTCTTATACCCAAGCCACGCTTCTCATCTCTTCTTCTGGAGTAAAGGACGCTCCTGGGGAATTAACCCCACAGTCATTATGCTGGGAAGGGTCACTGGATCTGTGGCATGTGTGGAAACACCAGCAGTTCTTTGGCTTCGGTGCTCAGCCTCAGGCGTCCCGTCTGCCTCCCTCCCTTCCAGAGCAGTGTCATGTACACACCCAGGCTTGTTGCACAGTCACCCGTCACACTGCTTCATCAAAACTGCAAATAGTCCCTGCAGCACTAACAACACAGAAACAGAGGCCATGGTATTCTCTGTGTGGCTGGAGTTTAACTGTCTCTGTGTCCAAACAGAGTCAACTGGACTTTCACACATCCCAGTGCTCTGTTTGAATTACAGCTGGATTCATGAGGTGATGAGGCTCGTTTCTCCACATCAACTGCTGGGAACCAGCAAGGAGGCCATCTTATTTTTATTTTCTTGTTTGTTAAGTACAGCCCTAAAGTGACATGCCCCAGGTAAAGATTCTGCTCTAACTAACAAGCATGATGAGTGTCGGCAGGACAAACAATGACAGTGGCTATAGGCTGGCAGAAAAATAAATACATAAATCAAACCGAAGCATAAACCCACTTTAGCTCCCATCATAAAAAAGCTTTTCAATATACCGCCTGCCCATAGCAATTTTCCGTCTTCCTACTTCAACTAAGGTGGCAAGATGAGCAAACAGACATTCAGACACACACTCGCCCCCCGGGGTATCATTATCCCAGACACAAGAGTTGCCGCCAATGGAGCTCTGGGTCTACCTGGCTCATGGCAGCTTTTATTTTCCTAAATTGAAATGGAAGGAATGAGGGGACTCTGAACACTGTTTCTAAAACATGCTGCCAAGGGCTTTGCTGTGGGATTATGAGAACTGGCCTCAAGTCAGGATAATGTGGGAGGGGCAGAAAGGTGGTGGGGTGGTAGGGGGGTCAGTCATGCCATTTTCCTTATGTTGACTGGTTCTGCACAGTACCGAGCTGGGTTATACTGGGTTGGGTCAGGCGTTTGCTGCCATTTCCCAGAACACAAGGGCCCTTTTTCTGCTGCCAATCACAACCAGATGTGCACAGACTTGCTCAAAAGAATTTTGATCCCTCACTCAGTCCTGCTTTCGGCTGCGAGCACACCAAATTTGGTAGGGTGCGTACGCTTGTGTGCAGACTGAATTACGCACACAAACCCAGTTTTGCTGAGGCACTGTAATCACGCAGGTCCAGAAGGAACCTGGGAGCAGAACTCGAGCTTTGCAACAGTGGACACTTGCCTTGTTCGCCCTTTCCCACAGGACATCTGTGTGGTTTTAGAAGATCCAACGTGACAAGACAGACATACAAGGAGGCCTGCTTTCCAATGAATGCAGAGGCCAATCAATACAATGTCTAGACCTATCAGTTATACAATAGATGGGTTTTTACAGCTGGAAACTTTTAGAGTACAGTATATTTGGGGTCTTTGAGAACAAAAACACAAAGTAAAGCGCTCTGTCACCAACCCATTAACATGCCCTGTGGGTGAATTTTAATATTTGAGTGCCTTTGTTATGCGTTTCCCCACAAACACAGTGTGAACACAAATGTGCACCCTCCAGCTAGAGAAAGAGTTGATGTTAATGGTGACATCAGAGGAGTACAGACAGCCGTTGATCTCTGCTGCGGCTGCTGTTTGTGTGTAAATGAATCTACGAGGGGGCCGTGCGTCGCTGTGCTGCGTACACAAGCAGTAGGAGCTGATGTGAAATTAACTATTCATTACAGAAAACTGATTAGGGAATTATTCTTCTGTGCAGGTTATGTGAATAAGCTTTACACATCACCTTAACCTCTTTTTCTTCCATGTGCTCCGGAGGCTTCGTCATCCCCCGCTTCTCTCTCCCCCTCTCTGAAATTCCTCCGCCACAGATTCACCTCCGGCAAACACTATCAGTGAGTACCATCTGTTCCCTGCTGCAAGTGTAAAATTGAGCTGCTTGAAAGTCATCCGATATTGATCGCAGCCACATTAATTTCATAATGTCACATACAGTGGGTCACCATTCACAATCACATCACGGAATCTGTGCGCCCGGTTGAGCCACAGCTCATGACTTGCAATGAGTGTGACCGACTTCATGTCAGTGCATGATGCATGTGCATCTTCTGTCAGGGTGTTGCATCAAACAAATTGGGTGGTTTTAGCAAATGCATATAATAGTCACAGGATGTGGGCACATTCAAAAGATAAAAAGATAACAGAATACTGTACTCTGAAAGTTGCAAATGAAAGATATTTTATGTCAACAGAGATAAAGAAGCTTGACACAAAAGTGTGACATCCTTTTGTGAGTGTTACTAGATTTACTAACAGATGTGTATTCTATTTTTTAAACCAGAAGTAGTTGTGTTTGTGATTAAACATGTCTAGAATCAGTTTACTGATGAATCATTTCCTGAAAACAGAACAGATTTTCCCATGTCTCAAAATGTTATTGATCACAAGGTAATGCTGTGATCATAATCGATGTTTAGACGGACCCCTAAAGACCTTGAGTCATCTGCAGTTCTATGCCAGGCCACTAGCTGGCACTGTCATTTTTCCATTTCAAAACACACTTGAGCACAGACACTTCAATCTCGAGCAGTTGCATCTGAAATGGTGAATCTACAAACAAAAGAAATGGTGATCGAGGAGATGGCGTAGCTCATGTTTTGTGTTAATCTCATAAAATGAAAAGAATGAGCAAAGCTGCCATCTGCTATTGTTACTGTTGTTGATCTATTCACACAAAGGAACCATAATGCACATGTGCCAACATTTCCACTTTTACGTAAATTGCATTTTCCGGTGAAACACTGTCAGGAGTTTTGAACAGCATACTGTACTGTGTAATACCTGGATTTAAAAAGTTTGGGTATCAAAAAGATTCCTATGGTTATGTAGACAAACAGCTGAAATGTAACAATAATGGTGTGATTGCACTTTTCATTCATTCAACCTTTATTTAGGCAGGTTAATCCCATTGAGCCTCGAGGACTCATTTACAAGAGAGACCTGGCTACAAACAAAGAATGATGACAACAACAACAGTAGATTTTCCTTGAACAATCAACAATACACAATCATAAGAGAGGCATACAGATTTTTTTAAAAACAAGTTAAAATAAAGAGCATTAAACCAGAGCCTAAAGCCCTGCTGCTAAAACAGAGATCAATGTAACCAACACTAACTCAAACTGCAAGAATCCTTATACAGGGAGTCCTCGACTTACAACAATCCGGACTTACGAACGCGCTCCGAACGATAGTACATGCTGTGTTTATAGATGAATGTGTGGTGTAATGTGTTAGCTAACTGTTTGTAAATAAAGTTCTGTGCATGTTTAGGGACCAGTATGTACGCTTGTTCAGTCTCATGTCGATAAACGGGTGTGCGGCGCAGCGTATGAAAGCCACGTGTTCTGAGTTCCGACTTACATAAAAAAATCCGGACTTACGAACGCCACGTGTTCAGAGTTCCGACTTACGTACAAAAATCCGGACTTACGAACGCCATGTGTTCTGAGTTCCGACTTACATCAAAATCGGGTTACGAACAGTACGTAGGAACGTAACTCGTACGTAACTCGAGGACTCCCTGTACCAGCATCACAAAAGTACAGCAGCAGAAATGCAAAACAGCCTCTTCTTTAAACAATGTGTATTGCAATAAATATGTCAAAAGCTTCTAGAAACCCATTTATAAATTAAATAGGATTAAAAACCTGACATTCCGAAAAGATTGCCAACATTTTGATAGTTTGGGATTAAAATAATTGAATGCTTCGAAATTACATTTGTAGATACAGCAACCCCTCGAGTTACGTCAGGGATAGGGACCTACGTGTGTGACTTAGGTCGATTTTGTCGTACCTCGCGGACCAAAAACACATGCCTATCGTAGGTCCGCGTTTCTGACATAGGTCGCGGTTATACCGCTAACGGAGCGCCGCACACATATTTAATGGCATGAGACTGAACAAGCAGACATACTAAGGCCATAAACACGCACAGAACTGCACAACAAATAAAAAATATAATGTCTTACTTTGAGCCGGTGGCCCCGACTGCCAGGCGGACATTTGCGGCGAGCTCCCGGCCGCAGATGGATCCTCCGCGGCATGTCGGCTCGGTGTCTTCGCCTGTGTTAGCTGCTTTGTTAGCTGCTGTCGTTAGCATGTCGGGCGGCGTTGTGGCCGCCGATCGCGGGGCGATCCGCGGCTGCTCCTCCGGACCTGAGACGTCCACAGAGTTGACCGAGTGTTTCCAGCTCATTTATCCGTATGAGGCAACCCTGATCGGGCACACGGAGCCAGCTGACAGTAGCCTCCGGAGCTCCATTGCAGTACAGTTGTAAAATGGCGACCGGAAGTGGCGAGCGGAAACCGGAAGTTGCGTAAATACGATTAATTTCTTATCAAAACGTAAAATTAATAATTATACTTTATTTATAAAGCCATTTAAAACAACCACAGCTGCAACAAAGTGCTATACACATGAAATTAATAACTTTTAAACACAAAAAAAAAAAAAAAAAAAAAAATTTTTTTTTAATCATATTTTTATTAAATATGATAAAATCGTAAGTCTGAGTTGCCGTAGGTCGCAGGTGTCGTACCTCGAGGGTTACCTGTACAGGTAATCCCCGAATTACGAGCACATTGACATATGAGGTTCTGGACTTACGAGCTCACTAACGAACAGTAAATTTGTAAAGAACATACAGAAAATACAGCACTTTTATGTGTTTTTAGATGAAAGTGTGTTAGCTAACCATTTGGAAACAAGTTTCTGAGCATGTTTATGAACTAGTATGAACGTTTGTGATGAAAAACGAGTGTTCGTAGTAGCGCTAGCATAAATTTTCCGACTTACGACCGAAAATCCGGACTTACGAGAACACGTGTTTCGGGTTCCAACGTACGAGATTTCGTGTTACGAGATAGTCATAGGAACGGAACTCGCTCGTAAGTCGGGGACTACCTGTATTGTGGTCTAACCTTGAAAAAATATGTTAAATCTCACACAGAGTATGTGACGGTAATGACGCTCTGCTAATATCACTCCAAATATTTGCTCAATATCTATAAAACTGGTCATGTAGTCAGTTTTGTGTGAATTGGACTGACTTCAAAAGAAATTTAATTGAGGAATTTAACATCCAATGATTACTTTGAGATTTTTACTACAACCTCAAATTGTTGTCCACATTCACCTTTTTATGGTGAGAAATAATAAATACACAAGTCTAAAATTTCTGACTTGTTAATTTTACCTGAACAAAAAAAAAAACCACACATTTCAAATTAGTGTTAAGCTTAAAGTATATATACCAGTAGAGAAATTAATAGATGGATGCTCTGTGAAAAAGAAAACAACTCAAAAAAGCACAGGTAAAATGCATTAAACACAGGAGATTCATTTAGTAGAGTCTTGCAAATCCCATAGGATCTCACCCCTGACAAGCTCAACAACTGCAGTCACACTAAAAAAGGTGCTACAGTGCAAACAAGACACGGAAATAACCAATCAGATGTGTCACTGGTGCGCAACTAGTTTCTTCACATTTTTTTTAGACAGCCCAGTTTGTACATAAACTTGGATGCACAAACCTGGCTGCCTATAAATATGTTCCCTAAACCTGTCAGACTGCTGCTTTCCAAAGGTTTACCATCACAAATACTATACATTTTTTTGAAAGTCACCTAAAATACTCGCCTTCTTCTTAACGTGATCAAGGAGCAAGCGTAACAAAGGCCCAACTTAAATTAGATTTCCATGCTTCAAACAAACTTTATTGCTGAATTTTTGTTAGACATTTGTATGCATGCATACAGTACAGTACATGGTTTGAAAGCACAGTGTTTATTTGAGATCAACTTGTTTTGCGGATATTTTATAAACTGCACTGTTTACAGAAAAAAAAAGGCCTAGAATTCCTTAAAGAAATGCACATTGCCTACTGCCTTTCACTACAGTTTAGATTAAGTTCATTTTATGTTGAGAAATGATGATGCAGTTTCTCACAAAATAAACAGACCACAGTCAGTGAGGATCCACAACTTCTCCTCCTCCACCATAACCCTCAGCACTGGCTACCCTCAGGGCTGTGTGTTGAGCCCTCTCCTGTTCACTATGCTCACGTATGACTGTGCACCTAGCCATCCAGGTTGTCATATTGTAAAGTTTGCAGATGATACAGTGGTGGTGGGATGCATCACAAACAATGAGTCCAGCTACAGGCAGGAGGTGGAACACCTGGAGAGCTGGTGCAAAGAGAATAACCTTCACATCAATGTGAAGAAGACAAAGGAGATGATTGTGGACTTCAGAAGGAACAAACACACCCACCCCACTGAACATAAGAGGATCTGCAGTGGAAGTGGTCTCCAGCTACAAATACTTGGGTGTACACTTGAATGATAACCTCAGCTGGAGCAACAACACCACCAGCCTGATCAAGAAAGGTCATCAGAGACTCTACTTCCTCAGACGGCTGAGACGAGCTGGTCTGAGAAGCTCAGTCCTCACCTCCTTCTACAGGTGTGCAGTGGAGAGCATCCTGTGCTCCAGCATCAACGTGTGGCATGGAGGCTGCACAGCTGCAGAAAGAAAAGCTCTGCAGAGAGTGGTGAAGGCTGCACAGAAGATGTTGGAGTCAGTCTCCCCACCATCACAGACATCTACACCTCCAGATGCAGGAAGAGAGCCACCTGCATCATGAAGGACCCACTCACCCAGCACACACACTTTTTGCCCCACTCCCCTCAGGAAGGAGGTTGAGGAGCATTATGGTGTGGCCCCTATGAAGGGCCCCAAAGCGCTTTACAATACCAACGATCCACCCATTCATACACACATTCATACACCAGTAGCGGCAGACTGCCATGCAAGGCGCCATCCAGTCCTACCGGGAGCAACTCGGGGTTAAGTGTCTTGCCCAGGGACACAACGACACATGGTGTGGGGAACCGGGATTCGAACCTCCAACCTTCCGATCGGGGGACAACTGCCATTACCACTACGCCACGGCCGCCCCATTAAGTTCAGGAAGGAGGTTGAGGAGCATTAGGTGTAGAACCACTAGACTGAGGAACAGCTTCTACCCTGAGGCTGTTAGACTCATGAATAAACCAGAATAATCACTGTGAAATATCACATCATGTTGCTGCTGATCTGTTTCATGTTGCTGCTGATCTGTTTCATGTTGCTGCTGATCTGTTTCATGTTGCTGCTGATCTGTTTCATGTTGCTGCTGATCTGTTTCATGTTGCTGCTGATCTGTTTCATGTTGCTGCTGATCTGTTTCATGTTGCTGCTGATCTGTTTCATGTTGCTGCTGATCTGTTTCATGTTGCTGCTGATCTGTTTCATGTTGCTGCTGATCTGTTTCATGTTGCTGCTGATCTGTTTCATGTTGCTGCTGATCTGTTTCATGTTGCTGCTGATCTGTTTCATGTTGCTGCTGATCTGTTTCATGTTGCTGCTGATCTGTTTCATGTTGCTGCTGATCTGTTTCATGTTGCTGCTGATCTGTTTCATGTTGCTGCTGATCTGTTTCATGTTGCTGCTGATCTGTTTCATGTTGCTGCTGATCTGTTTCATGTTGCTGCTGATCTGTTTCATGTTGCTGCTGATCTGTTTCATGTTGCTGCTGATCTGTTTCATGTTGCTGCTGATCTGTTTCATGTTGCTGCTGATCTGTTTCATGTTGCTGCTGATCTGTTTCATGTTGCTGCTGATCTGTTTCATGTTGCTGCTGATCTGTTTCATGTTGCTGCTGATCTGTTTCATGTTGCTGCTGATCTGTTTCATGTTGCTGCTGATCTGTTTCATGTTGCTGCTGATCTGTTTCATGTTGCTGCTGATCTGTTTCATGTTGCTGCTGATCTGTTTCATGTTGCTGCTGATCTGTTTCATGTTGCTGCTGATCTGTTTCATGTTGCTGCTGATCTGTTTCATGTTGCTGCTGATCTGTTTCATGTTGCTGCTGATCTGTTTCATGTTGCTGCTGATCTGTTTCATGTTGCTGCTGATCTGTTTCATGTTGCTGCTGATCTGTTTCATGTTGCTGCTGATCTGTTTCATGTTGCTGCTGATCTGTTTCATGTTGCTGCTGATCTGTTTCATGTTGCTGCTGATCTGTTTCATGTTGCTGCTGATCTGTTTCATGTTGCTGCTGATCTGTTTCATGTTGCTGCTGATCTGTTTCATGTTGCTGCTGATCTGTTTCATGTTGCTGCTGATCTGTTTCATGTTGCTGCTGATCTGTTTCATGTTGCTGCTGATCTGTTTCATGTTGCTGCTGATCTGTTTCATGTTGCTGCTGATCTGTTTCATGTTGCTGCTGATCTGTTTCATGTTGCTGCTGATCTGTTTCATGTTGCTGCTGATCTGTTTCATGTTGCTGCTGATCTGTTTCATGTTGCTGCTGATCTGTTTCATGTTGCTGCTGATCTGTTTCATGTTGCTGCTGATCTGTTTCATGTTGCTGCTGATCTGTTTCATGTTGCTGCTGATCTGTTTCATGTTGCTGCTGATCTGTTTCATGTTGCTGCTGATCTGTTTCATGTTGCTGCTGATCTGTTTCATGTTGCTGCTGATCTGTTTCATGTTGCTGCTGATCTGTTTCATGTTGCTGCTGATCTGTTTCATGTTGCTGCTGATCTGTTTCATGTTGCTGCTGATCTGTTTCATGTTGCTGCTGATCTGTTTCATGTTGCTGCTGATCTGTTTCATGTTGCTGCTGATCTGTTTCATGTTGCTGCTGATCTGTTTCATGTTGCTGCTGATCTGTTTCATGTTGCTGCTGATCTGTTTCATGTTGCTGCTGATCTGTTTCATGTTGCTGCTGATCTGTTTCATGTTGCTGCTGATCTGTTTCATGTTGCTGCTGATCTGTTTCATGTTGCTGTGTTCATGCATACTCATCTGCTCACACAGACTCATGTTTGTGCTGCTGTCCAGCGTATTGTTGTTGTATTAGTGCTTGGTGTATTTTTAGTTCTGTGATGGACTGGAGACCTGTCCAGGGTGTACCCCGCCCCTCGCAGTGATTGCTGGACATGGGCACCGGCGACCCCCGTGACCCAAAATGGTAGAAGCGGGTAAAAGATAATGGATGGATGTATTTTTAGTTAATGTTTTTCTTAGTTTGTATCTTAGATCTTATTACCGTTTTTCTTTTACATTTTTTACTTTTGTTGTACATAACTGGGAGCCTGTGTACACAATTTCTGTGTACCGGTACATAATTTATTATTATTATTATTATTATTATTATTATTTCGTTCCACCACATGTACCACACGTGGTGTGAATGACAAACTCTTGATCTCTCTGACTCTAAAGAGATGACTACGCTCATATTATGGGATGTAGATGTATTTCAGCTACTGCCACATTTTTAGTTCAATATTAGTAAATCAGACTTAATTATAGTCATTTTAAGAGCAGGTGGATGTGGCAGCAAAGAGTTGTTCAGTTAAAGAGGTGCATGCTGTGATTATTTCCAAAAGTTTTCATTAAATTCTCTCTGGTAGTTTATAAGATAATTTGCTTACAGACCAACAGAGTTGACTAATAGTTAATGGTAGATTTAAAAACAGAACAAGAGTAATCTGTTAGAGCTCAGAGTACAAGGTGGGTATGTTTCTCAGCAACCAATCATTTCCAAAAGTTAATCTCTTGTATATCCATGTACTGTATATCCAAAAATGTCAACAAGTTTTGTTAAACTCATCCAGTGGTTCAGGAGATGTTTTGTTCAGACACACAAAGACATGCGCACACACAAATACAAGCAGGCAAAAACATCCTCACCTGCTTTTTGGTGGCAGGAGATAAATATGTAAACGACTTTTACAGCCACATGTTTAAAGCTCTTTAGCACCTAATCTAAGTGGAGTTACATAAGAAACCCAGGAGGATAAAGAGCGTTTGCAGAAGAGGTGGACGAGCATGAACTGAGTGGGAGTTGAAGAGAGGAGTTCATGCCCTGCAGGCTCCGCTTCAGTAGATGGTCTATTGTGGTCGACTGTCCGAGTCAATAGATGGAGTCAATAGATCAATAAGATATCCCTACGCTCCTGAAATAACACGTGGATCAGAGTGGAGATAAGAGTCTAGATCAATGCTGTTTGGGCGAGAAGCTAGAACAGGAATGGAGGATATGAAGTAACATGAATTAACTTTGAATGTTATAAACGTTTCAGCTCATGCATGTGATATTGCAGGAATTTAAGAATTTAAAATAAAAACCATATCATGAAGAATCTGTCTAGATGAACTGACAACTTTTTGTGACATGTCATGTAGTCTTGTTGGTTTTACTTCATATAATAACTCAACAGTTCAGACTTATCTGGACATTAAGATGGTTTTACATGGTTTAGACCAGCTTGCAATCCAATTCTCTTTGTGAACGTACCATTAAAATACTTACACTTATCTATAAAGTGTGCTCAAACTGGATTTCAATGTGAAATATACGGTAATGAAAATAAGGTCGAGGTCCAGGTTTTTTATTGTCATTCGCATCACATGTGGTACATGAGGTGGAACGAAATTGTGTACACAGGGTCCCAGTTACATCCAGCAATAGCAAAAAAATATATACAGTGTAAAAAGAAACAGTAAATAAGGATCTTAGATATAACTAAGATACAAGCTAAACTAACACCAAATGGTACACTAAAAGATCTAAGATATATGCTAGTCCTGAGTAAGGATTTATGAGTCTAACAGCTTCAGGGTAGAAGCTGTTCCTCAGCATGTCTGTAAATTATGTCTCCATAACCCAACAAAGATAGAATGTTTAACATGGTGAAGTTTGAAAGAGTTTACTTCAGTAGTTTTTCAGATACAGTATACTGTATTGATATGCAATTCTGAAATGTGGGTACAAACTCAGTGTAATAAACCACTAATCAGAACATGTCATACCCACGCGAAAGCTTGATGTACGCAACTGACCTCCATTAGGCTGGTTGTGTGTGTGGGTCAACAAATGTGATGGAATCAGACAAACACAGAATGTCAGAGGATCGGTGGGATTATAAGAGTAGATCCACTGCTAAATGCAAAAAGAGAAAGAACAAGTAAGACAACTGTCAGGAATAAATGTTGAGCATCAGGCAGAGAGGTGGAGCGCCGTGGAGACAGCTTGGCGTTGGAGCACGTAGCATTTGTGGAACATTTTCTAGACAGATGAGTTCACTTTTGACTTGAAAATTTTACTCGACAAATCAAAGTATAAATATGTACCAATCATCAAAACTGTCAGCTCTCTTAACACCAAATGGCTCTTTCATGGGCACCACCATGTTTTACTTGTTTTCTGTTTGACAGGTGCAGAGGTTAATTTCATGTGACGACTGTCAGATTGTCACAATTTTTGCTTAGAATTTTGAACTTAAGGAGGACGAGAAAATAAATTGTGCAGATTTTGTTTCTGATTTTATAATTTTTTGACCAATATTCATGACATCACAATAAGTATCTTTAAACAAAAATAAAATAAGCAATGGTCCAAAATCATAACGTGGCAGCAGATATTAGTGCTCATTCAGATTGCTTTCTGTGCTGTTAAACAGTCTGGTGTTTTGCTGACACTTATTGTGCTATATTAATTAATAATGCATGATTCAAGGATGAAATATAGTATGAGCTGTGAGAAGCATGAACTGCTGTTGTCTGGTTTAGAGCGGTGGAGGGTGGAAGAGGGCGGGGTTAAGAAAAATCTAATTATTACCAACAAAATTAAAGTTTTTTTTTTCCATCCCACCAAACTCTTTCTGGAATGCTGCCCTCAAACTACAGTATAACGTTGTTTTAACTCAAAAACTCTTTTTGTTGTTCTCGGTCAGAAGTCCATACAGAACAAATGGTTTGTTCTACATTATGAACAGGAACTAAAAACAAAAATGAAACCCGTTTGTGAACTACTTTAAGGTGATTTGTGTAAAGTACACATGAGTAGTCAGTTCGCCAAATAAAAACTACCGGTACTCACCTGAAAAATCTCCACAGCAGTTTGAGTACATGCTCAGTGCTCATCACATCAGGTGGGATTTTACACTGAACACCTTTTTGCAACAAAGTGCAACACTGTATTGAAAGGTTGTCCATGTTGTGTGGACACAGTTCATATAATATTTTATAATATTTATTGGATAACAAAGGAGCAGATATTATAAGATTTTTTTCTTCATCTGCTGCCTTTCATTTTATATATACTACTGTGTGTTTTGTAGTTAAAGATATGTTACAGTATTTGTTATGTTATGTATTTTAATTTTGTTATGAAATGAATAATTGATTAAAAAAGTGACACAAAATCATCTTGAACATACACTTGAACTGCTACGGCCTTTTTTAGGTCTGGGATGTTGTTTTTTTATTTGGAAAAGATCCGAGGCTTTGCTGAGCATAGTTCACCTGAACTCTGTCATCAGTCCTCCCTGCTTTTCCAAACTGGAAGCACACAAACCTGGCGTGAACCTCATCCCCGTCTAAATGTTTTTTTTTATTTTTATTTTTTTTTATGAAACGAGTGTAATATTAAATGATTTCAGGCAAATTTGGTCAGGGTGGTAAAGAAAGGTGTGTAGTGACACATTCCACTTCTTTTATTTTATTCCCTGGAACAAGAGTTCCAGGAGAATTTAAAGAAAATGGAAAATTTACGAGAGCGGCACAGTGGTGCAGTTGGTAGAGTTGTTGGCTCCCACCAAGAAGGTTGCTGGTTCAAATCCCGGCCCGAGACCTTTCTGGGTGGAGTTTGCATGTTCTCTCTGTTCATGCGTGGGTTTTCTCCAGGTACTCCAGTTTCCTCCCACAGAATAAAAACATGTATGTTAGACTGATTGGTAACTCTAAATTGTCTCTAAGTGTGAGTGAGAGAGTGAATGTTTGTTTGTCTCTATGTGTCCCTGTGATGGACTGGAGACCTGTCCAGGGTGTCCAGTGATGGCTGGACATGGGCACCAGTGACCCCTATGACCCGAAAAGGAAGAAGCAGGTAAAGTGGATGGATGGATGGATGGATGGATGGAGGGACGGACAGACAGAAAATTAACGAGGCCTGATGATAAGGTGAGAAAAATGATTTGACCATCAGGCTTGGTTTTAGGTCTGCTTTTAAATATTTTGCTTGTTTTTAATAATATAACAATACAGTATTGAAAAATAAAATGTAAAATATTGGGAATTGCTTATAATATTATTTACCGTACATTAAAAAAAGAACAAACATTCTGGTTTATTTGCAGTTCTCATATAGAATCAATTTGGTTTTTTTACTCCAACCAAAGACTGAATTATTATTTCAGGATATATTACGAATCTATTCTATAAAGTTGTAATTTACACCAATTAGTCATAACATTAATAGCACATGGTTATTGCCGAGTGATCTCCTTTGCCACCAAAGCACCTGTTCCAGTCAGGACGAACATAAAATGTGTCGTGGAGCGTGTGGAATTTGGACACTTGTTTTTGAGATATTGTGTGAGGGTCAGTGCACTGTTGCTTTTCACAGACACCACAAGATAGTACTGTTCAGGTTTTCTGTGGAGAGTGTGAAGGACGGGTGGACTTACAAAATGTTTTTCTAATATTCTTTGAGTCATTCATTAGCAGTTTGTGAGAAAATCACTACATTCCTGCAGAGAGTGTATGGAAGAAGCCATATCAGGATCTGTGACATGGTCTTTAGACGGTAAAGCTAACTTCTATCTGAATGCTTTTTCCAGCAGAACAATGGGTCGTAACAAGGCTAGAAATGACCCTGACCTGTCGGTGGTCATAATTTTATGGTCATGTGGTGTAAATGTCTCTTTAAAATGTAAATTTGGTGCAATCATTGTACATTTGTCATTTACTGCATGAAAAAACTAATATAAGTGAGAAGGTGTGTAGAGGTTTTCTATTCCTTCAGCCGGCATAAAGTGTGCAGGGCTGATGAAGTAAGGGCAGCTTCATCGATGGAAACCCAAAGATATACTTCAAAACAGTTTCTCTTGATGGACCTGAATTATGAGAAAGTAACTGCTGCTGCTTGGGTGAAAAAAGAAATATTGCAGACATATAGATTGCTGGCTGGATTAAATAACTGGCCAGTGCAAGTAATTGTGGAATCGTGTCACCTACCCCTGGAGAAATAAATCCTGCTCAGAATGTAATGTTACTACATATGGCAGAACGTGGAACAAATAATTGGTTAAAAAAAAGTTTTCTATAGATTGTGAAGAGATAGTACTGCTGTGTAATAAAATAAAAATGAAGGCTATAAAACCAAAGGCCCATTGATTAAAGGAATGCAGATCCCCACTGCTTTTCATGCCAGAGTTTTAGACAAAGATCGTCTTATGTTGAGACACAACAGAGTTGAAGCTAATTAGCTTCAACTTTTAAAATAACATTATGAGCAATGCCACATGAAAGTTATTTAACCTATTTAACTTTGTTTTTGTTTTGTTTACATTTATTTAACAACCATAGAGTTTTATCTGCTAAATTGAATGTAAATTACTTTAAAATAAACCGTGGTCTGTGCTCCTCTACCATGATTAACCA
>JBBPBX010031969.1:0-14203 GCA_038048925.1 Garcialebias charrua | reverse complement strand
TAAAACCAATAAGCCTGACACACCGCTTTAATATGAATTCCTCTGTTCTTGGTATTGATGCTGATGTCACGTGTTAAAGTGACATGCTGAATGTGAGCTCAGTCTTACAAAAGCTCAGTGTCCGACTGACGGTACTGAGAACGCACCAGTCCTTCAACCTGCTTGGGGATAACAGAGGAAATAACCATCAGCGAGTCCACAACCCATTCTGACAGACCTTCTTGTTCCTTCCTGTTACTTTTATGTTCATGTCCTGAATTCCTGTCTTTTGAGTTTAACAAAGGTTTACGGTTTGACCTTGAATCTGTGTCATACTCTTATGCATTTGGGTTCATCAAATGTAATTTTCATAACAATTTTGTTCCCTGTATTTCCATTTTCCTTACTGTCAATTTTTTTTTTTTTGGTTACAACACTTGCTTCTCTTAAAATTTATATCAGAAATTGAAAATACAGCTTGCTCAATGATTCTAACTGCTCCATTTGTCAAATACAGTACTGTAGTCTGTCATTTACCGCGGGTGTTTGGGACCACGCCCACCCGCAATAAGTCAAAAACCACAAAGTAGCGAGGGACTGTATAATAATAATAATAATAATTGTCTAATCTTGTCATCTGCGTAATGTGCACTCATAGACACCCCAAGGTGTGTAGTGGCCGGGACGCGAACCCGCGTATAGGCTGAATAACACATTATTATATTTAAAAAGGGGCAAAAATGTTCTGTCACAAGTTTATGTCTGATTGGTTGCAAGCTTTCACAACAGATTAGAGTTTCTTTAGCACTATAGGTGCATAGATTAACCAAAAATAAATAAATAAATAAAATTTAGAAGTCACATTTGATTGTGTTTCTTGTGTCTATGACTCTACAGAGTTTCGATTATTTGAAACCTGATTGTTTCTGCTGCATGTTTCATTTGATCTGCTTCAAATATTACTGACATATGAGGCCAGTCAAACTTCCATCATCACATATATCACATGTGGCACTAGAAACTCTCTCAAGCAAGCCTTCCCACCAAACTAGGAACTACTCCTGTCTTCATTTTCTATTCAATTTTGTTTTTTTATCCAGCTCCTCTGGTCATGGCTTGTCCTATCCAATCACTATGCTATACTCATGGGGCATACCCATCAGGACTAATTAGGATATTTGTTCAAACCCTGTATGTGACAAATAAGATGCAGAATAAAGCTACAATGATGAACCAGTGATTTTCTGAGTAAATTAAACAGATTATTATGACTACCAGATGTGGTTTCAAATTAGATACGTTTTTTATTTTTTTTATTGTGATTTGTGTCGCTAAAAAGACTGAAAGATCAGCACTGGCATGAACTTATTTTGATGCTACTATAAATCAGCTAAACAAACTATTCTTGTATTATAAATACAGTAGATAGGCAACATTTCTTTGCTTTATGTCTTATTCTCAGAATTTTATTTACTCTTTTTATGATCAAGGATTGTATTGCCTCCCTAATGGATAATAAGCACAATTTCNGGGCCCCTTCCTGATAATGTTACACAGGAACCTATCAGGTTTTTTCCGACGTGTGTTACGTCTACCATTGTCTGTGTGAATTTCATTCACCTGTACTGGTAGTGCAGTCACACATGGGTCTGAGTGATCGGTCTGTGACGAGTCATTGTCTTTGGTGAGTGCGCTTTCCCCCCCTTTTTCTGATGAGGGGCTCTCGGACTCTGTAACAATGATGTCATGGTTACAGTCAACATCTTGTTGACTGTCTATACCCTGATTGTCAGCATCCTGACCATCAGTATCTTGGTGACTGTCAGCAATCGTGGCATTGCTGTTATTTGTGTGTTCTGAGTCACTATCAATGATAGTGCTACACATCACTCCAGGTTTGTTTTCCTTGTTTGTTTTTTTCAAACTTTCTAACAACCGACGTATGTTCTCCATCTCTTCTGAAGACAGAGGTTTAGGGCCTTTTTTCTGGAACTTCTGTGGGTTTTTCCTCGCCCCAGACTGTTCAGTTTGAGGTGCAGGAGCTGGCGCATTGCTCGGGGGTCCTCTCTGGGACCACCCTCTTTCATATGAGTCTCCTTGGGACCCATATTTCTTTTTCTTTTGGAAAGCCTTCCTTTTTTGATGGGGCTCTTCCTCTTGATGCGGCCTGTACCACTTAGGGTCTCTGGACCCCTTTTGGTCTTTGTTCCAGCGGACACCTTCATTTTGCGGTCTGTCAGGTTGGAAATTTTGCTTATTCTCGGCTTCCTTAAAAGAGTGAGCTGGCGCTCTTGCTCCTTCAAGGTCTAGCGTTTGGTATTTGACCTTTTCACCAGGACACACTTCAAAGGGTGTTTTGTTTGGTGTGCGACCTGTAAAAACATCTATCGCGCACTCTCTTATGTCTTCGATGGACCTCCGTTTATAGTTTGCGCTGACATGTACTTTCTCTCTTATGTCAGGGCAGAGGTTTTGGCTGAAAATATACTTAAACCCTACCTCCTCCTCCATTTCAGGTTCGCATCTGTCCCCGAAATAGGCACGGAATATTCGGTCATAATATGACCTTGGGTGTTCATTCCTACCTTGCTTGATGTTAGCTGCTGTTATGATGCCATCGGGCCCCGTGCAAGGAGAAAACTCCCTTATCAGCGCAGCACAGAGAAGACTGTAGTCTTTCATCACTGCTTCTCGTTGACGCTTCATAAAAGCATGCACCGTCCTGTCCGATGTTAACCTTAACAGACAGATTCTATCATCATCTGTAGCTTCTGGGAAACGTTGAAGCTGGAAATCAAGGTCCTCGAGATAGATCTTGGTTTCGTGTGAGCCCATTGGGCCAGGGGCGAAGGTTTGAATGCTTTTCGCCATATTCCGTAGTTCAGCCATTGATAGAGGTATTTGTGGGTTATTATCAGATCCACCCACCGGTGCATCCGGTGGGATTGTCGGTTTTAGAGGCCCTAAGGGACGGCGCGGTGGTGTTGGAGGGAGTAGTGCATCTGGCATGGGCGGGGGCGGTGGAGGAGGGAGTAGGTCATCAGGTATGGGAGGAGGCAGCGGAGGCGGTGAGTTCTCAAGGTGTTTACTCATGAGACCCAAACATTTTCTCTCTTCTTCAAAGAGTTTGTTCATTGCTGATGCACGCTCTATTTTACAACTATTCAGTTGGACTTTTAACCCATCATTTTCACGTTGTAACATCATGTGCTGTTCTTGTGATTTTCTATAATCTTCTTGCAGCCTTGTGTACCGTAGTAAACAACCAACACTGATTTGAAGTGGACCTTGTCCACTTTTAAGACACCTGTGTACTTTTGAACTGTCCAGTGATGACCTTTACTGACCTCTCAGTAAAGCAAGACATTTACTACAAAATTATTCATTTAGCTATAATCTGATAACATAGTCACCAATAAGAGACTATTTCTATCTTTGATTTTAGGCTGATGTGATCAAAAGAATAATTTTATTTGTAAGAGCATCAGTACATTTTAATGTCAGATAAATCAAATACTCTGCTTAATTCAAAATGTTGTACATGGAGGATTTCTCCTCTCCTCTCGAACTTGCATGTGAAGATAAAAGGAACACTTTATCTCATTCATTTTAGCTTGAGCTCAGGACAATCTAGACACCCAAAGACTTTTGTTTTTGTCCTATTTAATAATCAAGCTATTATCATTAATAGGTCCCATATGTGATGCTTAATGACGTTGTTTTAATCAAACCAACAGTATTTTGTTAAAGTGTTAAAGCAAAGGAATCAGTTTTATGATAAAATGCTGACATCTGAAACTAACACTTTATCTTTCTGACAAACTAATCTTTTGACCCCCTTTCAACATGTTGATGTCATCCTCACATCAACTTATGATGCCATTCGGCCAATCAGAAAGAACACATTTTCTGGGTCACGTCTCAGTTAAAACCTTCACATCTTACTTTCTCTTAGGAAGTCTGCTGGAGTAAGCCTCAAACCATGGTCTTCTCCAAAGAACTGATGATCGTCTAGTCACACGCTAAGGACACGTCATTCAGTTAAAAGATTTATAACATGCCTGTTATAAATCTATTTCAAGCCGTGAAAAGCTCTCTTTTATTGACATTCCTTTAAGGAACGTCTTATCTTGGAAACACCACCAGGAGCTGCCGTTACTTCGGTTCGAGTCAAGGCGCACGTCTGGAGACGCTGAGAATGGTAAACGAACTGACCAAACTGGACCGAGGGAGACTGACCATCTTCACGAGGTAACAAGTCGTCAAATGCTTTGCCAAGGGTACCAACGTGTAGCTTTAATCGGCCGGAGAACTGCCATGTTTCTGGTTAAACACATCAAGATAACTCCCTGACTCTTAACTTTTCTTCCTCCATAAATCTTTCCTCCTATTTCTTTTCCCTCTCAACCTAAGCTGGAAACTATATTTTTTAAGTTAAAGAGCCCACAGACTAAATATGCTTAACATCTAATATTTATGTCTGTTGTGTTAAATTTAAGTGTGCTGACGTATTTGAATTGAAAGAAAGTGAAATCATGTCAATCAAGTGTAATGGTGTTAATTTAGTTGATTTATTTTAAATAAATGGTAGTGTCGCCTGGCATACCAAACTAAGTTAATGTCCATTGTCACTTAATGGCTCTGTTTATTTATCCATCATAAAGATCACAGAAATATTGGGTAAACTGAAAAAGAACAGAATCCGTGAACATTTACTATTCAATCTGAATAAGTAAATTAAGGTAAAAAGGAGGTCAGTATTAAACTGACCCCCTCATTAACCCCTTTACATCTGGTGGCTCGTACGGGTTCTGAAAGTTTATTGATATCTGTGGTCTCAGTCATGAACTGTAACGTCATGTTTGCATAAAAGGATCCAAGTTTTAAACTCTGAGGATAATAATTTTGGCTGGAAGTGTTCAAAGCAGGCAGATTCTGCATGTTTTTATCATTTGAAGCTGTGAGATTATTATTGTTTCAACTCTGTTAGACGCTGTTGGAAGCATTCAGGTGAAGTTTTGTCAGCCGTGGTCTGTGGTGGTTCTGGTCCTGGTTCGGTCCAGTTCACGCAGACTCCTGTACAAAGCTTTGTTTGACCGCCGAGTCAAAAGCCTGAAAGCTATAATTTAACATCTACAAGATTGCTGTTGTGGCATTTTACATGTTAGAGCAGGTCATAGAAGCATATTACTGTAGAACGTAGTCGGATAGTGGTTCTGTTCAGACCCGAGTTTCTGCTCCACGACGAAGTGGACCGGAACCGACCTTTACGCGCTCCGAGTGAGTCCGTGTTTGTTCAACAGCTGCAGTGCTGTGTTACTGAGCGTAACTAAGTTGGCCTGTCTAGGTGTGTTCGCCGCATGTTTCAGAGTTTTGGGGAGTTAAATTGAAGCGTTTGAGTTGTTTTAAGAGTCTATAAAGTTGTGGTCTGTTGTGCGAGCTAACGTTAGAGCTACGTGTCCAAGTACACGTTTGTTTATGAGCTGTGATTGGATGAAACGAGAGCTGTGAGCTGTCAATCACTCGTGGCGAACGCTGATTCGCTGTAGTGGGAACGCACGCCGTTGCGACCAACCCACTTTGTCGTCATTTCCGGTACTACATTGGTCGAAGGTAAAAAACTACATTCACCATGGTTGCTTGGGAAAAGGACTACAGGCACTATCTATGGCGAGCTCCGCCTCGCTCAGCACAGCAGAGCTGGTGACGCGCTGCGTCGACCCGCCTATTTGTGTCGTCATTTCCTGGTGCACTTTGAGTGACGAACAGTCACATTCACAAAAAAACATCATAAAAAGTCAGCATTTTATGGTGAAATTACCAGCTTTAAAAATTGTTCTGTACACAAACAAAAATTCCTGTTTATTTTAAATAAAAATTTTAGAATAACAGAGGTACAGACACACAATTTGTGCTCATTTTGAATACTGAAGAGATTTATAATGACACTCAAAAGGGAATTTTTATTTGATTTTCAAATTAAATAAAAAAAAAAAAAATGATGGAGAACAGAGCGTTTCCACATTAAGCTCTTCACATTTCTGAATTTTAAACAGAATTGTTGTACATCTGTACACTTTTAGTTAAAATTGGCATTTTTAACGTTTTTCTGTGCACAATCATTACTGTACTGTTATGCTGAGCGCACGAACACTCGTTTATTTTAAATAAAAAATTGTTTAAAATAACGAACGGAACGTCCTTTTTCACTCCTGATAACTGTCAAATGCAGTACAAAATCAGTTTCACTGAGACTGCAAGACATCTTTTTAAAGGCATGCTCAAGCAGCATCCTGTCACATTTTAGTGAAGTCATTGCATTTAAGTCAGCCCTCTTTTATAAGCGTTTGAGTAAGAAAAAACGGAAATCAGGCTGCTTGGGTTAGTTAGTAACTGTTGTTTGAACGTAAGTTCTATTTTAAAGTTAACACTGCAAGAGTGCATTTAACTTTTACAAAGTTCATTGAGGGTAAAAACCTGATATAAGGTACCTATGAATACTTATTACACAGTGAAACACGTAAACCTCAGCTGATTAGTTTATTTGACTCAGTGCTACATTAAAAGTGAATATTTATTTGCAAACACTAACATGAGAACAATCTTTTGATTTTTTTCACACAAAATCAAAACTAAAAGATGGGAGATAACAATTATGATCAAGCTTTACAGCTGCTCACAGCAAAGCTTGAATCGTTAAGGCTTAGTAACATTCGCAGAAGAGAAACTTTTCAACAAGAAAAACTTAAGTTAAAACGTGAGATCAAACAAATTCAAAACAAAAAGATGGGAGATAACGATTGTGATGAAGCTTTACAGCTGCACACAGAAATACTTGAATTGTTCAGGCAAGATAACATTCGCAGAAGAGAAAATTTTCAACAAGAACAACTTGAGTTAAAAAGTGAGATTGAGCAATTAAAAATAAAACGGCGTGCTATAAATGGTTTTGATGTTCGTCAACTCCCTGACCCGATCTGGTTAAAAACAAAACCAGAGCGTGAACTACATTACCAAGACAAGGTCAAATCCCACTCGCTGGAGCTGGAAGGGACAAGTTCATCAACTCCCTCTCCTAAAAAAGGCGAGAAGAAACATGTTTTTCGAACTAAAAAACCACGACATGAAGGTGTCCGCTGGAACAATGAGCCAGAGTGGCTCAGACAAGACCCAGAGTACATAAAACGATTTCAAAGGACGAGCACACGTCCTGTCCCTGCACCTCGGACGAAGCTGCCCGAGATAAGCAAAAAACCACAAACGGTGGACGCCCGCTCTTTAAGTGACCCTCCGCGGTCTACACCGAGCAAAGCTCCTGCCCCTGCACTGCGGACTGGACAGTCCGGGAGTAGCAAAAGGTCACAGAAGTTCCAGAAAAAAGGCAACATACCTCTATGCTCTGAGGAGATAGTGGACATAAGTTGGTTGTTTGAAAACTTGAATGATACAGAGGATGACCGAACTGGTACATTGAGTGACCTTGTCTTTGATAACTCAGAGCACATGGTTAACTCAGCGCACACTACTACCTACATTGCCATGGATGTTGACAGCAAACCAATTGCTGACACACAACAACATCCTGAAGGTCATGATGCTGACAGCCAACAAGATGCTGACAGTAAACAAGATTACACAGCCAGAGTCACACGTGAACAGAAACGTGGACAAAGACCTGTGAGGTTTCTGTGTAACTTTATGCAAAGGGGGGTGGCTAAGAAAGCCTACCTGCCCATCACACTGGAAGGTGTCCTTGAGCGTGAAGCCCTCCTGGATGGCAGTTCTGATATAACTATTATGTCGGCCAAGCTGTTCGAGGAGCTGAGGACCGCCGCTAACGGTGTTGACAGGCAAATACCCTTTGAGAAATGTGCTATTGAGCTACAGGGTCTCGCAGAGACGAGAACAACCCTAACAGCTATGGCTATGGTTCACATGCAGATTGGCGAAATGACACTACGCCACCCGGTGTACGTGTCTAAACTTGACTCATTCCCATTTTTGGTTGGCCAAGATTTTATAAACCGCTTCAACGCGATTATAGATTATGGTCGACGGAAAATGTGGAGCACAGTGAGAAAACCCCTGCCAATACAGGTGCTTCCTAGTTGCGATACAGACTGCCTAACCGCAGGTACCGCAAAGGACACACGGGACTGCTCATCCGAGGACGAGAGCCCGGTAAGTGAACCTTCAACTACAGGTGAGACAGAAGAGACCCAAAAGTTGGACCAATCTCTGGCCCAACAAGAGAACCTCCTCTGTGAGCTGACACATACAGCACTCCCTGACCACTGCCTACCACAGGTAGTGAGAGGTGGTGAGATCCAAGGATCCCACACCGAAGACGCTGTACTGTCCTCTGGGACAGGTAATTCGGCAATCAACCAAGCTTTCAATGAAACCTTGGTTCAAGGGCATCTGAGTCCAGAAAATGACAGTCATCCAAACGCTGACAGTCACTTGGACATCATTGTTGCAGATTACGAGGACCCCTCATCAGACATGAAGGGGGCAAACTCACATTACCTACCACAGGTAGAGAAAGGTGTGGAGATCCAAGGACCCCACACCGAGGTTGCTGTACTGTCCCCTGGGACAGGTAAATCGGCTATCAGCCAAGCTTTCGATGAAACCTTGGTTCAGGGACATTTGTGTCTAGAACTAGTCAGAAATGACATAGTTTTTACAGACTCAAAGAGCCCCTCTTCAGTCGAGAGGTGGGAAGACGCACACAACGACAGTGACCCGTCGCAGTCTGTACAATCAGACACACCAGCGATTGCGCCGACAGTTGTGACACACCTGAATTACGCGGAAAGAGGTAAACGTAAGAAGATACGTTGGCCAAAACCTAAACGATTCCTGTGTACCGTCTTCTCTCAGCTGCGCGAACAGTTTAAACTAAACGGTGGCATCCTAACTTGTGCCCATGGACGGACGTCCTCACCTGTGATCGTGGTCCCCCATGACCAAAGGGGGGTGATGTTAGGCCATGCCAAAGACAAAGATTTGAATGTACACCTCAGAAACACTTTTGCTTTCGCCCAGAAAAACCTGGAAAAATCCGCTGAAGGACGCAAGGCGTACTACGACCAGAAGGCCTCTCATAATGAACTCCAAGTGGGAGACAGAGTCTGGTACTATACGTTCGCTCCAGCAACCGGGAAAGGAGGGTCCGAGACCGGAACTCTCGCCCGCAAACTAATGCCCAGGTGGACTGGACCTCATCTGATAACAGACAAAGTGTCCTCAGTCGTCTACGAAATCAAAATCAGCAAAGGCCGCAAAGAGCCAATTGCTAAATGGGTACATCGAAATCAGATCAAACCTTACAAGGCGTTCAATGACTCCACAAAAGACAAAGATCTCACAAACTCACCGACTTCATGGGATAATAAGGTCGTCCAAACACAAGTTAGTAAATAAACTAATCAGGTTTAAACTACCGTATTCTCCACCCTATAAGTCGCATTGTCCAATTTGAACTTAGAAACGCTAAGCCTAAAACCCACAACAAAAAACTAACCTTAACAACCGTTTAAATCCACGAGATTTAATTTGACCTCGGTCATAAAGTTGAGACCTGTTTTTCTTGTGTGTTGCACTTTGGAATCTGACGACAAGAGTGTGTCGAAGCAGTGAAACGTTGTTTCCTTGTTGTTTAGTCATTATTGTTGTCATTAGTTGAGATATTGTTTGGTTCTGAACACTCCCAGCCAAAAAGGTTTTGTATTAACATTGGTTAATGAATGATATGGATTTAACTATGCCAACATGCAGTTCGTTTTGTTAAGTCTCAATCGTTGAAGAGTCAATGTAGTTTAAAGTTGCTCAAAGTACAATAAACTACATTGACCTCACAATTTCTAAATTGAACCGATCCGATCGTTTCAATTCTAGATTGTCTATTCATTTTGATGAGTCTCGCCATAGACTTCAAAATTTATTAGGAATACCAAATCCTACGTCGTTCGTCTAAAAGACAACAGACATTTAGATCAAACTATATTTCATTTTTATTTTAGTTTAACCTAAACTAAGTAATGAATGGAGGAATAGTTTGGAATTAGAGGCCTTCGTTACAGAAGCCCTCCAAAATTTTATAGGTACAAATCCCTATATCTAATTTTACAGAATTGATCCACCCCTTAATTGGTAATTGTAGCTGATCTAAACCATGATAGCTTACATACCAGGTGCATATAGGTAAGGCTTAATGTAAAATCCCAATCATAAGCCCACCTTAAAAAACCACATAATTGCATGACACATAGAACCAGAGTGGCACTGACTGGAAACCAACCAGCCAACAACCTTCGATGTGGGGACCTGCAGCTCCAACGCTTGGTCTTCAACCTTCATCCAAGGGTCGCCTCCTCTGCGTCAATCGAGGGATCCCCTCTACATGCTGATTATGAAAACAATTGTTGCTGATCAATCAACAAAACTAATCGTTGTGGAATTACTGCTGTGGAATTACCGCTGTGGATTATAAGACTTTGCTTTCCAAGGGATCACAGACTTTGTTTTCCAAGAGTTAACAGACTTTGTTTTCCAAAGGATTAAAAGCTTTTCGCAATGGGATTACCTCCGAACAGTATGAAATTTCCAAAAACTTTATGGGATTATAATTTTTGATTTTTCTTTTCCACTTACTGGATTACTTCAAGATCAAAGACAGTTCAAGGTTTCCTTTCGTGTTGGACCCCATCCCCAAGGACTGGCGATGGCTTCCAAAAGGGGGGAGATGTAGTGGACATGACCTTGTCCACTTTTAAGACACCTGTGTACTTTTGAACTGTCCAGTGATGACCTTTACTGACCTCTCAGTAAAGCAAGACATTTACTACAAAATTATTCATTTAGCTATAATCTGATAACATAGTCACCAATAAGAGACTATTTCTATCTTTGATTTTAGGCTGATGTGATCAAAAGAATAATTTTATTTGTAAGAGCATCAGTACATTTTAATGTCAGATAAATCAAATACTCTGCTTAATTCAAAATGTTGTACATGGAGGATTTCTCCTCTCCTCTCGAACTTGCATGTGAAGATAAAAGGAACACTTTATCTCATTCATTTTAGCTTGAGCTCAGGACAATCTAGACACCCAAAGACTTTTGTTTTTGTCCTATTTAATAATCAAGCTATTATCATTAATAGGTCCCATATGTGATGCTTAATGACGTTGTTTTAATCAAACCAACAGTATTTTGTTAAAGTGTTAAAGCAAAGGAATCAGTTTTATGATAAAATGCTGACATCTGAAACTAACACTTTATCTTTCTGACAAACTAATCTTTTGACCCCCTTTCAACATGTTGATGTCATCCTCACATCAACTTATGATGCCATTCGGCCAATCAGAAAGAACACATTTTCTGGGTCACGTCTCAGTTAAAACCTTCACATCTTACTTTCTCTTGGGAAGTCTGCTGGAGTAAGCCTCAAACTATGGTCTTCTCCAAAGAACTGATGATCGTCTAGTCACACGCTAAGGACACGTCATTCAGTTAAAAGATTTATAACATGCCTGTTATAAATCTATTTCAAGCCGTGAAAAGCTCTCTTTTATTGACATTCCTTTAAGGAACGTCTTATCTTGGAAACACCACCAGGAGCTGCCGTTACTTTCGGTTCGAGTCAAGGCGCACGTCTGGAGACGCTGAGAATGGTAAACGAACTGACCAAACTGGACCGAGGGAGACTGACCATCTTCACGAGGTAACAAGTCGTCAAATGCTTTGCCAAGGGTACCAACGTGTAGCTTTAATCGGCCGGAGAACTGCCATGTTTCTGGTTAAACACATCAAGATAACTCCCTGACTCTTAACTTTTCTTCCTCCATAAATTTCTCCTCCTATTTCTTTTCCCTCTCAACCTAAGCTGGAAACTATATTTTTTAAGTTAAAGAGCCCACAGACTAAATATGCTTAACATCTAATATTTATGTCTGTTGTGTTAAATTTAAGTGTGCTGACGTATTTGAATTGAAAGAAAGTGAAATCATGTCAATCAAGTGTAATGGTGTTAATTTAGTTGATTTATTTTAAATAAATGGTAGTGTCGCCTGGCATACCAAACTAAGTTAATGTCCATTGTCACTTAATGGCTCTGTTTATTTATCCATCATAAAGACCACAGAAATATTGGGTAAACTGAAAAAGAACAGAATCCGTGAACATTTACTATTCAATCTGAATAAGTAAATTAAGGTAAAAAGGAGGTCAGTATTAAACTGACCCCCTCATTAACCCTTTACATCTGGTGGCTCGTACGTGGTTCTGAAAGTTTATTGATATCTGTGGTCTCAGTCATGAACTGTAACGTCATGTTTGCATAAAAGGATCCAAGTTTTAAACTCTGAGGATAATAATTTTGGCTGGAAGTGTTCAAAGCAGGCAGATTCTGCATGTTTTTATCATTTGAAGCTGTGAGATTATTATTGTTTCAACTCTGTTAGACGCTGTTGGAAGCATTCAGGTGAAGTTTTGTCAGCCGTGGTCTGTGGTGGTTCTGGTCCTGGTTCGGTCCAGTTCACGCAGACTCCTGTACAAAGCTTTGTTTGACCGCCGAGTCAAAAGCCTGAAAGCTATAATTTAACATCTACAAGATTGCTGTTGTGGTATTTTACATGTTAGAGCAGGTCATAGAAGCATATTACTGTAGAACGTAGTCGGATAGTGGTTCTGTTCAGACCCGAGTTTCTGCTCCACGACGAAGTGGACCGGAACCGACCTTTACGCGCTCCGAGTGAGTCCGTGTTTGTTCAACAGCTGCAGTGCTGTGTTACTGAGCGTAACTAAGTTGGCCTGTCTAGGTGTGTTCGCCGCATGTTTCAGAGTTTTGGGGAGTTAAATTGAAGCGTTTGAGTTGTTTTAAGAGTCTATAAAGTTGTGGTCTGTTGTGCGAGCTAACGTTAGAGCTACGTGTCCAAGTACACGTTTGTTTATGAGCTGTGATTGGATGAAACGAGAGCTGTGAGCTGTCAATCACTCGTAGCGAGCGCTGATTCGCTGTAGTGGGAACGCACGCCGTTGCGACCAACCCACTTTGTCGTCATTTCCGGTACTACATTGGGCGAAGGTAAGAAAACTACGTTTACCATGAATGCTTGGAATGAACTACAACCGCTGTGATTGATTGGTTGACGTCACGTATCTGTGTAGCGAGCTCCGCCTCGCTCAGCACAGCAGAGCTGGTGACGCGCTGCGTCGACCCGCCTATTTGTGTCGTCATTTCCAGGTGCAGGTTCACACACACACGGTGAAAAGAGATTTCACTAAAAGTTTAAAAAACTCATTTAAGCCATCTAAACTGTCTAACAACATAAATTTGTCTCTGACAAGACCGTAGTTCGAGCGTTTATCACGAACACACTAGAAACTAACTCTAAAAGGTAGTTTTAGTTTAAATACTGAATGAAAAATTTAGTCTCCTCGTGACTCGAAGCTGCCCCCTGTTGGTTAAAAGACGTTGACAGATGAGTTTTCTCAAAAACATCATAAAAAAGTCAGCATTTTATGGTGAAATTACCAGCTTTTAAAATTGTTCTGTACGCAAACAAAAACTCCTGTTTATTCTAAATACAAATTTTAGTATAACAGAGGTACAGACAAACAATTTGTGCTCATTTTAAATACTGAAGAGATTTAAAATAACACTCAAAAAGCATCTTTATTTGATTTTCAAATTAAATAAAAAAAAAATGATGGAGAACAGAGAATTTCCACATTGAGCTCCTCACATCTCTGAATTTTAAACAGAATTGGTGTGCACAACTGCACACTTTCAGTTAAAAATGGCATTTTAACGTTTTTCTGTGTAAAATTAACGAACACTCGTTTATTTTAAATAGAAAATTGTTTAAAATATTGAACACCCTTTTTCACTCCTGATAACTGTCAAATGCAGTACAAAATCAGTTTCACTGAGACTGCAAGAGATCTTTTTAAAGGCATGCTCAAGCAGCATCCTGTCACATTTTAGTGAAGTCATTGCATTTAAGTCAGCCCTCTTTTATAAGCGTTTGAGTAAGAAAAACGGAAATCAGGCTGCTTGGGTTAGTTAGTAACTGTTGTTTGAACGTAAGTTCTATTTTAAAGTTAACACTGCAAGAGTGCATTTAACTTTTACAAAGTTCATTGAGGGTAAAAACCTGAAATAAGGTACCTATGAATACTTATTACACAGTGAAACGCGTAAACCTCAGCTGAT
>JBBPBX010031968.1:15775-34182 GCA_038048925.1 Garcialebias charrua | reverse complement strand
AATGTAAAAATAATCAAGAGGAAAATATTTTGTTACGAAGAAAGAATAGTTCATAGCTGAAGAACAAGCAACTACGGGTAAACTACATCTCATTACTGTAGTCTATTGTGTGTCTTGTCGTCACCCCCCCCCCCACACACACACACACACACGTTGGCTGTGTTCATTGTCTCATAAGTTTTCTATAAAGTGTCTGGACCTTTGACAAAAACAGGAATGTTGTTTACTATTTCAGTTTTGACCTTTGCCCTCCTGGACTGGTTGCCATGTTTGTGACTGGAGTCTTAATCTGATGCTGTGGCCTGTAAACTGAATAATCCTGGGATTGAATATGACTGAAACCTTCTCTCCTGTGACACGCAGTGCTCACTTGACTCCACGGCTGACATGTACCCAGCTTCCTGACGAGCCCGTTCAGGAGCCTCAAACTAGTCAGAGGTTTAGAGACGAGTGAGTGAAACGTGGCTGAGCGTGCTCTCTCATGATTGGACGTGAGCTCCTCGTTTCTGCCCGTCAGCCTACACACACTTTGACCTGGGTAAGAGTGAAAGCTTGGCAAACATCCTGCGCTCCACTGACGTCTACAACGAGACACGGCAGCACGTGGCTCCTGGTTCACAGTCACTGTATTCAAACCATCCTGCACCACGCGTGGCCTCACGAGGACAACACATCCTGCAGAGCACTGCTTCAACATCTTAAAGAGGGACTTACCCCAAAATTAAACTTTTTTTATCTGATAAACTCCCTAGAATGTGTGTAAAATGTTGTATAGCACTATGTCTGTGTTAATTTTCATGTATTTGTGCTTATTTGTTAAAATCGGCAATATTTGGTCTAAAAACGAGTTTTCACTAATCCTATGGGTTGAACTGCAGCCTAATTTTCTTATTGGTCAAGGACTGTTCACTCTGACGTGTCTTGTACACTCTGTCGTCACGAAAGTGGTTCAAGCAGAGCCAACCCCCTGCAGAGATGGAAGGTCCTCGCTGCAGTTCATACCTTATATGGAAGTGGTACTAAACTATTGCACTCCGGACACGAACTGCAACAAAGCATATTATAGTTTTTTGGAATGGCACTAGTTATTTGTATATTTTAACTTATTTATTTTAAGAATACTTTTCACTTCATCAAAATCTATTAGTTGAACTCCAGCGTTCTAAAACTATTTGGTTGTATTTGTTTTCTTATTCTGTGATGGACTAGTAATGCATGAATGCCAAGATGGGGCAGAAGCAAGGGAGCAGGTTTGGACCCGAAAGACCCGGGTTCAACCCCCGGTCACGGCATACCTTGTGGTGTTATTTTTTATTTTTTAAGCCTTTTGTTTCGGATAGATCGGGTGAGAATAGATAAATACATCTACATAATTATTCTTTGTTGCTTGTTTTAAGTCGTTTATTACTGATGTAATTTTAACATTCAAACACAATAACAGTCTCTCGTCCTGGCCACACCTCCTCGCTCACCCCACACCCGTGTCTGTTGACACACCCACTTTGTTGCATTTTTCAAATCTTGTCTTGGGTCGGAGCTATTGTAAAACAGTGGGGTAAGTACCTCTTTAAGGCCCCCGCATAGCTCTGCGTACATCCATACGCAGCTGTACGCACGTACTACGCAGAGGTACAAGCGTAGCCCCGCAGGGCATGTACGCACAAAGCTCAAATTTTACGACCGCGTACGCAAACGCGTTGTCGCACAATAAACTGCCCGGCGTCGGACTGTTTTGTATGCAACACAAATGTATTAAATTCCTCTTCTTCATCCCTGATCTGGCCTTTTCTTTTGTTTTGTTTTTGCCAAAAGGCAGTGATTGCTTCCTCCTCCGTTGACTCCATGACTGAAATGATGAGAAATGAATGAATTTGTCACGAGCGAATTAAACTCGGGTCCAACGTGGCTGCGCGAGGTTCTGGAGATTTCCTGGTGTTCTGGTCTGATGTGTGGGCTGCAGGACCAGCGCTCCCTGTTTTTTTGTTTTGAACTTTTTATTAACATATAAACACAAAACACCACTGCGGGTGCAGCTGCCGGCTCGTGCCTTTTTTCCCCCACCCGACTTGTCAATCAATTCAGTAGGCGTGTCAGCAAATGACCAATCAGCAACCTCAATTTGTCCCGTAGGTAAACGCTCCGCCCTGCTTCTGCTCAAATGACGTCAAGTATTTGGAGCGAAATTGCGAGAACGAACGCTGAGCTGTGCGGGTGAACTGTCTGCGTACAGCACGCGCGTACGAACGTACGCAGAGCTATGGGGGAGCCTTTATTTACAAATCTACACTCTGACATTACAAACATGGCTGACATTGAGTGGACATGACACACAATCGGCTGATTGATGGATGAGCTGCACGATTGTCATGGATTGTTTATTTAAAACAAATAATTTTAAATTATTTAGCACCTGCTGCAGGATCAACTTTCCTTTAAACTTGGACTTCATTTTCTGAAAGAATGACGAGCCTTGTACAAACAAACTGGTAACGAAGGTCAAAATAAATCAGATGTTAGGTCCACGTGGTGTGAACTGGACATTAAAGTGAAAAGAAGCTCTTTCTACAGCTTGTTGCGCAGACTCACCTGTCGCTCAGGACGGCCCCCTCGGCCTCGGGGGGAGCGATGGACAGCTGGAAGGGCGTGTTGAAGTAGTGCTGCTGCTCGTCGGAGCGGTGGACCACCTCCCCACCCCGGACCACCAGGAAGCCAGAGTCTCCCAGGTTGGCCGTGTGCAGCTGGTGACTGTGCCGGTCCAGAACGACGATGCAGGCCGTGCTGCTACCTACACACGTGCACAGGTCCACGGTCCATTAGAGCTTGGTTAGAAAGGCAGTGAGGTTTGGAACGTCTTAAAGAAACGGGTGTAAGTCAACACAAACACACAGAGCGACTTCACATGAACCTGTGAACATGAAGTTACACAACACATGTTCTGAGTTTTAGGGAGAAACAAACAGTTCAGTTATTGTTTGAGCAACGAGAACATTGAGCTGCGTCCATGTTTGCACCATTGTTTAATGTTGACTACATTTATGTCCCTTCAGGGTATAAACTATGTGAACGTAACGATGTAGAGAGGAATTTTTTCCAGTGTTTGTCCATTTGTGGCGACAGGAGATGTGACGTGGAGGAAACATGAGCTGGCGGACAGCGTGGGGCCACACCCTGCTGGTGACTCATCCAGCTCAAGTATGCTCTGGGATCACACTCCAAACTACACATCGTGACTCACTCTTTGGCTCTTCCAGTCCACCCCAAATTCTTTCTGTAGAGAAACAATTAGGAGAAGCTGCCCGTCTCAAGAACATTCTCCGTGTAATGAGCAGTGTTTTTATGGCTGAGCGTGTGAGAGCTCAGTGGAAAAGTACTGACGCTCACAGAGACCATCTGAACCATGTGAGCACATGCTCTGCTGGGAGGCAGAGGATCTGGCTCTTCTGACTCATGATGCAAACATCTGTGCAGCCAAACCCCAGATGTGATGCTCCACAGACTGTATGAACTGATGGGACCATTCTATGAACTAACGATGGTCTCATGGCTGTGGCCTAGGGGTGGGCGATATGGCTCAAAAATTATATTGTGATATTTCAGAGCATTATCACGATAACGATACATTTCGTGATATAACAAAAAAAATCAAATTTATTTACATTATTTGACAAAATTAACTTAACATGTTGCAGTATTATATAAAATTTTAAAAAACAACAAGGGGTAATTTTACAGAAATTATTTAGTGAACTATTCAGTCTCCAAGTATAAAAATAAAAATTATCTGTTATTTAGATTTAAAAAATCTACACAATACAGTATATAGATCAACAAAAACCACCACTAAAACTAAAGTGCAGATGTAGTTTTCTAAAACAACTAAATAAAATGAATCTTAAGATCTGTTGAGCATAAATGTAACATACAACAAAATATACGTTGCCTTTACATGAAGTATAACTTCCACAAGTTGTAACAAGGTGATCAGCTGACCTTGAAGCTTGTTGGTGTTTCAGCTTCATCTGTTCATGCAGGAAGGATTCATTTATCTGACTGATATGTTTCTGATCACTTGTTCCGTGGGCCGACTGTGGATCTCAAGAGACAGTTGAGCTGCGCGTGTTGTACCGAGAGTTTAGAGCGAGGGAGACGCAGCCACATGCAGCTCAGAGCGTGGTGTGGGGACGAGCTGTCTGTACCTGCAGTTTAGAGCTGGATGGAGAGAAGCTGAGACGCGCGTTGTTTGTTTTTAGCATTTTAGCTATAGTATTGTGCGTAACTAATTAGTGAGTGGAGGTGCGCAGTTCGGTTTGGTCTTTGAAGCGCTAGGCTGTCGTATTACGTCATGAAATTAGCATATCATGATATAACTTTTTTGCCCGGGCAAGCTTTTTTATTTATTTTTTATTACCAGTATTACCAGGAACGATATGATAGGGCCCAGCCCTACTGCGGCCGTGCGTTTCATTTACAGAATGAAAAGTCCAGCTCCTGTTCACTCACCCAGTAGAGGCACCTTGTTCTGCAGCAGCTCGTAGTAGCTGGCTGTCAGGACGCCCACGGGGCTGCTGGGAACAAAGCGTCCTTCCTTCACCAGCCTCTCACACGTCTTCATCAGCGTACCAGAGAACTGGGACGGATCCACACCGTAGTCCCTCCAACCTCCTACTCCATCTGCAACACCTGTGAACAGACAGGTGTTGAAGAACTCGTCTGTCCATCATCACAGCTCTCCATCTTCTTCATCGTCACAATGCTGCTCCTCAAATCCCACCAGGAAGGTTACTGTTAACAATAAAACTCAATGGCTGTTGAGACATTATGGTAATCTACTTTGTGTAGTTTCAATAGTACTAATAACAGTAATACACAAATAGTTTGTATAGAACATCATTTTATACATTCAGTTGTGATTTTAATATCACTTTTTTGTTTCTGTGACATGGTTGGATTTAATACTTTGAGCTGTGGAGGAAACCATAAAACCAAAACATGCAGCTTGATCACTTCGTACGGTGCTAAAGGAAACTCCCCTGAACCAGGGGTCTGCAACCTTTACGATCAAAAGAGACATTTTTATGCTTTTGTTCACCAAGTTAAAAGTGTTCAGAGCCACAACAACCTGCTACAGTTGTCATTATCAACTGGTGGGCTTACTGGAGGGGGCTTCTGTGGCCAGTAGGGGTGACAACAGCTAAAAATATGTAATGATTTTTAACAATTATTGATATTTTTACAACTTAAATGAAACAATTACTGCAATAAAAAGGTGGTGGGGGAGGGATAATTAGAAAAAAGCATTATGAACTATGTGATTTTGACTGTGGAAAATATATTTGAGTACCGTATTTTCATTCATTCAACCTTTATTTAGACAGAACATATAGCACAGTTCAAGTATGTTTTACTCCTTTCCAGTATTCACATATATGCAAAAGAAAAGACAGGAAAACTGCTAAAACTAATCTTTTGTTGTTTGTTTCATGTCAGTTTTGGTCTTAGTTTGAAAGAGCCGCTTGTGGCTCCAGAGCCGCAGGTTGCAGACCCCTACATTAAACTGTAGAGGACAATGGGATTTTGTTGAAATGAGTGAGAAACCTCAGGGAGCTCCAAGTTCAGATATACTTCATTAACATTGTTTCACAGAACGATGGACTGGACTGGCTGAAATGACTCGGTGGTTTATTTATATGGTGCCAAGTCACAACACAAGTCATCTCAGGACACATCTGAGTTTTAACATTTGGGGAGATTTTACCTCAAAATGCTCAACTAAAGTGTGAGATGATGCCGTGCGGTCTCTTTTGCTACTACAGTCTACACATGGTGTGATGGGGCAGCTGTTGTGCAGCTACATGTACAGTACATACTTCACATTAACTCACTCCAGACATGAACTGGTTTTAATAAACTTAGTTTTTGCACACTGACTGCTCTGGAGTTACTTTCATCAGTTGTTCTGCCGGAGTGCTGTCATCAGGTGTGTGTCTCATGGTGAGCACAATGACACACTTTAAGTCTTTGAATACATAAAAACATGCTGCAGCAGGTAGATTACTACAACAGCAAAGTACTGCAGTACTGCAGTACTACTGTACAGGATGTTGTCCCTTCAGGTTTGTTTCAGAAACTGTTCTTCTACAGGTTTCCCTGAAAGGAGCTTTAATGTGTTTGGATGTCCATACAAGGACAGTCCCCTGCAAACTGTCCTCCTGGGAGCAGACACGACCCTACATGTGACCCCGCGTGACAAAAACACGCAACATTATTGCTTCATGCGTGTCCAGCACAGGCTCAGCTGGTGATGTTCTGCAGGTGTTCATGTGAGGTGGTGTCTCCTTGACCAGATGTTTCTGCAGGTGTTCATGTGAGGTGGTGTTTGACCAGATGTTTCTGCAGGTGTTCATGTGAGGTGGTGTTTGACCAGATGTTTCTGCAGGTGTTCATGTGAGGTGGTGTTTGACCAGATGTTTCTGCAGGTGTTCATGTGAGGTGGTGTCTCCTTGACCAGATGTTTCTGCAGGTGTTCATGTGAGGTGGTGTTTGACCAGATGTTTCTGCAGGTGTTCATGTGAGGTGGTGTTTGACCAGATGTTTCTGCAGGTGTTCATGTGAGGTGGTGTTTGACCAGATGTTTCTGCAGGTGTTCATGTGAGGTGGTGTTTGACCAGATGTTTCTGCAGGTGTTCATGTGAGGTGGTGTTTGACCAGATGTTTCTGCAGGTGTTCATGTGAGGTGGTGTTTGACCAGATGTTTCTGCAGGTGTTCATGTGAGGTGGTGTTTGACCAGATGTTTCTGCAGGTGTTCATGTGAGGTGGTGTTTGACCAGATGTTTCTGCAGGTGTTCATGTGAGGTGGTGTTTGACCAGATGTTTCTGCAGGTGTTCATGTGAGGTGGTGTTTGACCAGATGTTTCTGCAGGTGTTCATGTGAGGTGGTGTTTGACCAGATGTTTCTGCAGGTGTTCATGTGAGGTGGTGTTTGACCAGATGTTTCTGCAGGTGTTCATGTGAGGTGGTGTTTGACCAGATGTTTCTGCAGGTGTTCATGTGAGGTGGTGTTTGACCAGATGTTTCTGCAGGTGTTCATGTGAGGTGGTGTCTCCTTGACCAGATGTTTCTGCAGGTGTTCATGTGAGGTGGTGTTTGACCAGATGTTTCTGCAGGTGTTCATGTGAGGTGGTGTCTCCTTGACCAGATGTTTCTGCAGGTGTTCATGTGAGGTGGTGTTTGACCAGATGTTTCTGCAGGTGTTCATGTGAGGTGGTGTCTCCTTGACCAGATGTTTCTGCAGGTGTTCATGTGAGGTGGTGTTTGACCAGATGTTTCTGCAGGTGTTCATGTGAGGTGGTGTCTCCTTGACCAGATGTTTCTGCAGGTGTTCATGTGAGGTGGTGTTTGACCAGATGTTTCTGCAGGTGTTCATGTGAGGTGGTGTCTCCTTGACCAGATGTTTCTGCAGGTGTTCATGTGAGGTGGTGTCTCCTTGACCAGATGTTTCTGCAGGTGTTCATGTGAGGTGGTGTTTGACCAGATGTTTCTGCAGGTGTTCATGTGAGGTGGTGTTTGACCAGATGTTTCTGCAGGTGTTCATGTGAGGTGGTGTCTCGACCAGATGTTTCTGCAGGTGTTCATGTGAGGTGGTGTTTGACCAGATGTTTCTGCAGGTGTTCATGTGAGGTGGTGTTTGACCAGATGTTTCTGCAGGTGTTCATGTGAGGTGGTGTCTCCTTGACCAGATGTTTCTGCAGGTGTTCATGTGAGGTGGTGTCTCCTTGACCAGATGTTTCTGCAGGTGTTCATGTGAGGTGGTGTCTCCTTGACCAGATGTTTCTGCAGGTGTTCATGTGAGGTGGTGTCTCCTTGACCAGATGTTTCTGCAGGTGTTCATGTGAGGTGGTGTCTCCTTGACCAGATGTTTCTGCAGGTGTTCATGTGAGGTGGTGTTTGACCAGATGTTTCTGCAGGTGTTCATGTGAGGTGGTGTCTCCTTGACCAGATGTTTCTGCAGGTGTTCATGTGAGGTGGTGTTTGACCAGATGTTTCTGCAGGTGTTCATGTGAGGTGGTGTTTGACCAGATGTTTCTGCAGGTGTTCATGTGAGGTGGTGTTTGACCAGATGTTTCTGCAGGTGTTCATGTGAGGTGGTGTTTGACCAGATGTTTCTGCAGGTGTTCATGTGAGGTGGTGTTTGACCAGATGTTTCTGCAGGTGTTCATGTGAGGTGGTGTTTGACCAGATGTTTCTGCAGGTGTTCATGTGAGGTGGTGTCTCCTTGACCAGATGTTTCTGCAGGTGTTCATGTGAGGTGGTGTTTGACCAGATGTTTCTGCAGGTGTTCATGTGAGGTGGTGTCTCCTTGACCAGATGTTTCTGCAGGTGTTCATGTGAGGTGGTGTTTGACCAGATGTTTCTGCAGGTGTTCATGTGAGGTGGTGTCTCCTTGACCAGATGTTTCTGCAGGTGTTCATGTGAGGTGGTGTCTCCTTGACCAGATGTTTCTGCAGGTGTTCATGTGAGGTGGTGTCTCCTTGACCAGATGTTTCTGCAGGTGTTCATGTGAGGTGGTGTTTGACCAGATGTTTCTGCAGGTGTTCATGTGAGGTGGTGTCTCCTTGACCAGATGTTTCTGCAGGTGTTCATGTGAGGTGGTGTTTGACCAGATGTTTCTGCAGGTGTTCATGTGAGGTGGTGTTTGACCAGATGTTTCTGCAGGTGTTCATGTGAGGTGGTGTTTGACCAGATGTTTCTGCAGGTGTTCATGTGAGGTGGTGTTTGACCAGATGTTTCTGCAGGTGTTCATGTGAGGTGGTGTCTCCTTGACCAGATGTTTCTGCAGGTGTTCATGTGAGGTGGTGTCTCCTTGACCAGATGTTTCTGCAGGTGTTCATGTGAGGTGGTGTTTGACCAGATGTTTCTGCAGGTGTTCATGTGAGGTGGTGTTTGACCAGATGTTTCTGCAGGTGTTCATGTGAGGTGGTGTCTCCAGATGTTTTTGCAGCACTCACCCAGAACATCTGCTGATCGGTGCCGCGTCACGAAGCACGCGTCGTCTCCGTAGCACGTCCCTCTCTTGAGGACTCCTCTGCGGACATCCTTGCCGAAGCCGCAGCTGGCCGTCACCAGGCTGAAGTCTCTGCTGTCCGCCGGAGACACAGACACTCCTCCGAGGACGGCTCTGGCCACCAGCCGACCGTAAGACAGCACGGACAACATCAGCGAGCCGCGACGCCACTTTGAGCCTCGTGAGCTAACAGACTGCTAACAACACTCACACACAGTTGTGTTGACGCTTTTTGTTTGTCACGTGAGTCCTGACCAACAGAAACATTTATCCACTCCAGCGCCGGTTGAACGTGGCCATGCTTCCAGCCAAGCCTCTGTTGTTGCCGCTGGGCGACCTGTACGCATGCGCAGTGCAGTGCCCCATGACGTCTGACGTCACACGTTATCAAATCTACGTTTCCTAATATGGGCATGCAGCGTTCCGTCCACTTTTATCTTTAGTACAGGAAATTGATCGACATTGAATACGTTTTAATTGATTATAAACTAAACAACGTGAAAAGTACTCGATGTTCGAGCAGCTTCATGAACTTCAGATAAATAAAACAAAACCCTCACGATCTGGCTCCCTCTTGAGGACATAATGGAAGCTTCCTTTCATAAGATACTTGCTTTTTATTAATCTGAAAAGACAAAGGTTTTCAAAATAAACAACACTGAGATACTTGTACCCCCAAAATACACTTAAAAGTTTATTAGAAAGATTTAAACATTACAAGAGTGCATGTTTGTTCATTTAATTTAGCACACACTTTTAAAAATGTGTGTGGAGTGGTTCTCTGACACTGAATTAACTAAAGGTTTACTGAAGTCAACGGATGTGACTTTCTTTATGCTTTTTACAGCCGTTGGTAACAATTACAAAGAGTGAAATGACCAATGAGACGTGAAAGAAAACTGGAAAAATTGTGCACAGCTTGAAACAAGGCATTCCTGTGCATAAGTAGCTGTGTTGTTGTTGTTGGGGTTTTCCTGATTCAACAGTCATATGTGGCAAAGACTAGCTGCAAAATGGAGTGCAAAACACCTGAGGTTGTCATGGTGACGTATCATCTGACCCCTGTGGACACAACAATTAAATATTTTGCTTTCATCAAGTAGGAGTGGGTATTTTTTCAGTATTGCAGCACGAAGAATAATGGATCCTTCAAATGCAGAGGATGAAAGCCAGCCAGAGGGTGAGACAGGTCTCCGTCTCCCCCACCTCATTTCTTGGCTTGCTTGGTGACCATGTTGCGAGGGGGAGTCACAGGACGGCTGCCGTTTGGCTTCTTCTTCTCAGCTGGCTTTAAAATCTGTGAACACATGACAGAAAGTTAAAGAAGACGCATGACAGAGCTGCTGCATCTTTTTTTTTTTACAGCTTTTCTTTATTTGTCTAAAACGTCCAAACAATTTCACAACTGTATTCACAGTGGACTTAATGACGCTCAGTGATCCGAGGAGTGACCGGTTGTCTCTGTCATGGACTTGTGACCCGTCCACAAACTGTAGTTTAACTACAACAGTAGTTAGATTTTTGGATACATTTATGCAGTGGCGGAGAAAGTACTCAAACACTGTACTTAAGTAAAAGTACAAATAAACTGACAAAAATGTACTCTAGTAAAAGTAGAAGTACCATATTAATGTTTTTACTTAAGTAAAAGTAAATAAGTACTTGTTTTAAAAATACAGAATCTTCACCAGCATACTTTTAAAGTATTAAAGTAAAAGTACTTGCTGAATGTATTACCTAATGCAATGTCTACAATATCAAGTATGCGTACTGTATGTATATTTTCTATAATACATTAATAGTGTTGAGTCATTTTAATGAACAATGCTGCAGATGTTACATGTTTTTATTGTGTTTACTCTATGACACAGTTCACACTTGGACTTGTGATTCTGTGCAGCAGAATTTCAGGGATGACATGCAGAGTTAAATGTCATTAAGCAAAATAAGAAAGAGGAATTATTATAACTTAAAAAGTTTTTATTTAACACAAAGTAAAACCAATGTCATTGTAACTGCAGTAAACATGTTTACCGGTAAGTAAAAGTTTTCTGACAGAAAAAAGGACCCTTACACACCCAACAAAGGAACATCTGATCATTTCAACTGCAGTTTGTCTTCAACTCTAGTTAAAATACTGTCTAGTCAACCTTGTAATGGGTCAATAATGAACAATATTTTAACTTCCTGACACCGTTTTCAAAACTTGGACCTGAGTGTCGAGAAATTTGGAGACATCTCTTGTCTCTTAACATCCATGAACTGACACATTTTAATGTTGTCAATGTCAATGTCAATTTTATTTATATAGCACATAAAAGCAACCGAAGCCGACCAAAGTGCTGTACAGTTAAAAAATAAAATAAAAACAACAGAGTAAAATGCATCTAGTGCCACTGAAACATAATAAAGTTATCAGTAAATATACAACAACAATAAAAATCTGCTCAAAATTTGTTCTCAGACTCTGCGAGGATCAAATACCAAGTTAAAACAGATGAGTCTTGAGCAAAGATTTAAAAGTGTCAACAGTCTGAGCGCTCTTTACTTTCTCAGGTAAACTGTTTCACAGCTTTGGAGCAGCAACCGCAAAAGCCCGATCACCTCTGGATTTCATTTTGGATCTGGGGACATCTAAGAGAAACTGGTTTGTAGACCGGAGTGCTCTTACAGGAGTGTAGATATTAATAAGATCACATAAATATGATGGGGCCAGACCTTTTAGGATTTTAAAAACAAGCAATAAAATCTTAAAATCAATCCGATAGTGGACAGGGAGCCAGGACAGGGGTTATGTGTTCATATTTTTTAGTTGCTGTTAAAAGACGAGCTGCTGCGTTCTGGACAGATTGTAAGCGGTGCAAAGATGATTTGTCTAAACCAACATACAGTGAATTACAATAGTCCAAACGAGAGGTAATAAAAGCGTGAATCACCGTTTCAAGGTCTCTGAAAGAGAGACAAGACTTCACCTTGGCAATGAGTCTTAGCTGGAAGAAACCGGCTTTAACAACAGCATTTATCTGTTTGTCTAATTTAAAAGCACTATCAAAAATAACTCCCAGATTCCTGACATTGGAGTGGCTGTATGAAGCCAAGGGGCCAAGAACATTTAGGGTATTACATCAATCATTTCTTGTTCAAGTTCAGAAGAAGTTGGTTTTCAAAGTTTTTGAGTCCAGTCTGGATCTTTAGGGAGAGAGAATCTGTCCTGCTGAACTGAACAGAACAGTCGTTCAATAAGGTCATGGATGGTGTGTATCTTCCAGCTGACTCTCCACAGTGGAATCCATTTTGTGTGTGTTAGTGGCGCTTCTATCACATCTCGTCTTGATTACTGTAATGCACTGTATGTAGGCATCAGCCAGACCTCTCTCGCCCGTCTGCAGCTCGTGCAGAACTCTGCTGCTCGCCTCTTAACCCAGACCCGTAGGCGTGAGCACATTACTCCCATCCTGGCGTCCCTTCACTGGCTCCCTGTGCACTACAGAATTCATTTTAAACTTTTGCTATTTGTTTTTAAATGCCTGAACAACCTTGCCCCACCATATCTGTCTGAGCTGCTTCAGCCCTACTGCCCTCCCCGATCTCTAAGATCAGCTGATCAGTTGCTGCTGACAGTGCCCAAAACTAGGCTGAAGCTCAGAGGTGACAGAGCGTTTTCTGTCGCTTGCTCCCAGGCTGTGGAACAACTTACCCTGAGTGTCAGACAGGCCTCCTCTCTTCCTGTTTTTAAATCCCTTTTAAAAACACACTTTCATTCTTTGGCTTTTAAAACGTGATCTTATTTTTATGGCATTTTAATACACCCGCAGAAAGACTGGTACATGTATTTTTTATTTTTTGTATGTTTTTTATCGTTTTAATTGACTTGTCTTTTATGTTACTGTACAGCACTTTGGTTAACCTTATGGTTTTTGAAATGTGCTTTACAAATAAAGTTGATTGATTGATTGATTGTGGGTGCTCCCAGCTCAATTATACTAGAATATACATCATTGGTCCAGCTCTTCTTGAAGGCTGATGTAATGTTACCTGTCCACTTTGCAGTGATTCAATGGACCAACTCTCTCGACATCAGTTACTTTCAAACTAACAACAAATCAATAAGCTGCAACGTGAATGTAACTTGTACATTATAGAAATGTAGTGTAGTAGAAAGTACAGATACTTCATGTAAAATGTAGTGGAGTAAAAGTACCCACATTTAATTCTACTTAAGTAAAGTACAGATACATGAAAAAATGTACTTAAGTAGAGTAACAAAGTACTTGTACTTAGTTACATCCCACCGCTGCATTTATGAGGAAAATAATGACAGAAAAACAAATGATGACGCCCCACCCCAAAAAGTGTGTGAGCACATAGTTTACAGCTGCGAACGCAAAAACACGGTTTATTCATGTCTGAAAGAAAAAAATTACTGTACATTGCTTGAGTTTAACATCAAATACAAATGGGTCATTCAGAAATAGCATTTGGCAAAATTGAAAACTTCATAGTTTCTCTTTACTTCCAACATTTTATATTTATAAAGGTAATAAAAACAAATGTTTGCCTTGCTGATACATTAGGTACCTGAAAGGAGCACATCAGGGTCTCATCAACGCTCATCATGGCGCCGGCGTTGTCAAACTCTCCACAGTAATTGGGCGCCGAGAACAAAGTGACCAGCTGTCTCTTTGCAAAAAACTCATAGCCATCCTCAACAACCTGTGAAGAGTGAAAATGATCAGTCAGTGAGGCTCGACACACCCTGGACGTGATGCAAGTCCATCGCCGGGACACAGAGACAACCGAGACAAACAACCATTCACTCTCTCTCTCACACCTAGGGATGAGTTAATAACATATATGTTTTTCAAAAAAGTCATTTGAGATGTTCAAAAGTTGACAAAGCTTTCATTCTGAGGGGTTAAAAAAGACGAAGGTGAAAGAGCGGTTCAGTCCAGGCAGAGTCCTCCAGTCCTCTGCGCAGGACGTGAGGTCCTGGAAGCAGAGCCCCCAGTGACGTTTGTGTTTGTAGAAACAAGCTGTACCTGATGAGCGCGGCAGATCAGATCCAGGTCATGCTTGTGCAGAAACTTGGCCACCACCTCTGATCCGAAGGTAAACGAGACACCTCTGTCATTCTCCCCCCAACCCAGAACATCCTTGTCTGGGTCGGACCACAGCAAATCGCACAGCAGGCCCTGATCGGGCACGTCGGTGGGGCGCATGATGCGTCGGATCTGCTCCATGGACTGAAGGTCAGGTGACAGGCCTGAAAGTGACGGGACATAGTTCTGATAGAGGCCCAGTCCAAACATCAGCGTTTCACAATGACAAATAAAAGCAGCTGACGTCAAACTGAAATACTTTGACATGCTGCGTTCAAGTACCCCACAGTACAGGTCATCAAGATATGTGGAACATCAAACACAAGAACCCACCTCCATGGCAGCAAAAGATTTTCTCATCAACAATGGCAGCAATAGGGAGGCAGTTGAAACAATCTGTGAAGGTCTTCCAGAGTTTGATGTTGTACCTTCGTTTACCTAACACAACATGACAAGAACATGTTGATGTCAGGGAACATCTTCTAACAGAAACAGCGTTGTGTTGCTAAATGCACAGCAGAGTAATTAAATGTAATGATACACTACTCACACTCGTCATAAAAACCATATATTCTGTTGATTGAAGCACACTCGTGGTTTCCCCGAAGCAGAAAGAAGTTCTCTGGGTACTTGATTTTGTAGGCCAGCAGCAGACAGATGGTTTCAAGGGACTGCTTTCCTCGGTCAACATAGTCACCCAAAAATAGATAGTTGCTCTCCGGAGGGAAGCCCCCATACTCAAACAGCCTCAGCAAGTCATAGTACTGTCCATGGATGTCACCTGCAAGGCATGGACAGATTCATGCAGCCACACAAACCAAACTCTGAGATGAGAAAAACATGGTGGAACCACAGAATGAGATTCAAAACAGAGTTTACTGTAAAACACTGAATGTTGCAGAATCTGTTTGTTTGTTCTTTTCCTTGACAGAGTGTTTTTCACACTTCACGTCATTCACAGCGAGCTAGGCAGTGTTTTGCCACTGCAGCCTCCTCATGTCTCTGATGAGGAGTGAGTGGAGAGGAGGCAGCCTGCGGGAACATCACCGCAACAAAACAGGACTACCCAACAAAGAGTGATGTCAAAACAAAGAGTGAGCTGACGTTATGTCACTCTTTGGCATGAAAATACGTCATCTGAAGAAAAACGTGTGATTTTGTAGTTTTATGAGCCGACCATCAAACTGGAAATGAAATCTAAATGGAAACGTCTCGCCTTCTTTCTTTGTTGAAAATAGAAGCAACAAGATTTTACAGCCGCCATGTTGGAAAGTTACAGAGCCGCGCAACACCAGACTTCAAGTAACAAATATAAATGTTTGTCAACAAAACAACAAATAAAAGAACCCCCGAGTGAATCTAATAGAATACAGTTAAACTTTCACTATATTTAAAGGTACAGTATGCAGTTTCTGTAGAACTGCAGAACTTAGAAATATTTTCAACAGGCAAAGCATTCTGATCCCGCTCTGCCCCCTTGTGGTCTGTTAAATTTCAAATTCAAGCTCTGTTTTTATTGGCTGATTCAAATTCAAGCTCTGTTTTTATTGGCTGGTTACAAACTCTGTTTTTATTGGCTGGAAAATGGTGGGTCACCTTTTCTTTTTAGAAATGCTTATTTACCACCTGGAGAAGCAAGGGGACAATATTTTTTTTTTTTTTTCAGAGATTACCTGGCTAACATCAGTCTGTCAGGAGGTAGTGACAGAGTGAAGAAATATGTTCATAAAAAAAGCTACATACTGCAGCTTTAAGTTAAACCATAGTAAGACATGAAAAATATCAAATGTATTTACGGTACCTAAAGATAAGAATGTTTCTTTGTTTAAATAATAACTTACAGCAAAAATTGTAAATCCTTGAATAAATCATTAAATGTTTTGTTGGACTAAAACACTTGTTGCTGTACAAAAATGTGCAGCTCGTAAGTCTGGAACCTCGCAGATCAGAGCGCTCGTAAATCGGGGACTACCTGTATACGTGTTCAAATTTGAGAAGTTTCTTTTAACTTTTGAACATTGTTTCTGTTGATTTGTTTAAATTTTGTTCAACATAAAATGTGATACTTGTTTGGTAAAAACACGATTAAAACATGGAGTTTAGAAAAATAAAAACACTGAAAGAAAAGACAACTGATTGCGCAGGACCCTAATCAAACTGATAAAACACTTGTTTGTCCTTTTAATCATATTTGACATCATGTGAAAACAAAGCAAGAAGAAGTACATTGTCATTTGCAGTCCACACACTACAGTACTGTCACTCACCACAAATCTTGAGAGGGGCCTCAAGCTCCAGAAGAATGGGTTGACTGAGGAAGATCTCCCTGGACTTCAGGCATAATCCTCGAATCTCGTTCTCCTGCAGCTGCACATTCTTGCCAGGTTTCGCTCCTCTGACTGCAACAAGAACACAACCATGAGAAAAATGATTATAGCACAGTCGCTGCTGGCTCAGCGATGTTTACCACAGCATCTGTCTGGGTAGGTTTATGTGGATGAGCCACTGACGTACATCTAACTCAGTTTCAGTAGAAAGCTTGGTGTAGTGTCTCAAAATTTAACAAGCTTGCATTTATTAAAAAAGGTTAAAAAACATTGATACATAAACGTCACCAGATAGTTACAGTGGGGAAAAAAGTATTTAGTCAGTCACCAATTGTGAAAGTTCTCCCACTTAAAAAGATGAGAGAGGCCTGTAATTAACATCATAGGTAGACCTCAACTATGAGAGACAAAATGAGAAGAAGAAAATTTCAGAAAATCACATTGTCTGATTTTTAAAGAATTTATTTGCAAATAAGGGTGGAAAACAAGTATTTGGTCACCTACAAACAAGCAAGATTTCTGGCTGTCACAGACCTGAAACATCTTCCTTAAGAGGCTCCTCTGTCCTCCACTCATTACCTGTATCAATGGCACCTGTTTGAACACGTTAACAGTATAAAAGACACCTGCCCACAACCTCAAACAGTCACACTCCAAGTTCCACTATGGTGAAGACCAAAGAGCTGTTCCACTATGGTGAAGACCAAAGAGCTGTTCCACTATGGTGAAGACCAAAGAGCTGTTGAAGGACACCAGAAACAGAATTGTAGACCTGCACCAGGCTGGGAAGACTGAATCTGCAATAGACAAGCAGCTTGGTGTGAAGAAATCTACTGTGGGAGCGATAATCAGAAAATGGAAAACCTACAAGACCACTGCTAATCTCCCTCGATCAGGAGCTCCACGCAAGATCTCAGCCCGTGGGGTCAGAATGATCACAAGAATGGTGAGCAAAAATCCCAGAACTACACGGGGGGACCTAGTGAATGACCTGCAGAAAGCTGTGATCAAAGTTACAAACCGTCAGTAACACACTACGCCACCAGGGACTCAGATCTTGCACTGCCAGACGTGTCCCCCTGCTTAAGCCAGTACATATCCGGGTGCATCTGAAGTTTGCTAGAGAGCATTTGGATGTTCCAGAAGAGTATTGGGAGAATGTCATACGGTCAGATGAAACCAAAGTAGACCTGTTTGGTATAAACACAACTCGTCGTGTTTGGAGGAGAGTGAATGCTGAGTTGCATCCAAAGAACACCATACCAACTGTGAAGCATGGGGGTGGCAACATCATGCTTTGGGGCTGTTTCTCTGCAAAGGGACCAGGACGACTGGTCCGTGTACATGAAAGAATGAATGGGGCCATATATTGTGAGATTTTGAGTGCAAACCTCCTTCCATGAGTAAGGGCACTGAAGATGAAACATGGCTGGGTCTTTCAGCCTGACAATGATCCCAAGCACACTGCCAGGGTAACAAAGGCGTGGCTTCGTAAGAAGCATTTCAAGGTCCTGGAGTGGCCTAGCCAGTCTCCAGATCTTAACCCCATCGAAAACCTTTGGAGGGAGTTGAAAGTCTGTATTGCCCGTCGCCAGCCCCAGAACATCACTGCTTTAGAGATCTGCTCGGAAGAATGGGCCATCATTCCAGCAATGGTGTGTGCTAACCTTGTGAAGACTTACAGAAACCGTTTGACCTCTGTCATTGCCAACAAAGGATATAGTACAAAGTATTGAGATGAACTTTTGTAGGTGACCAAATACAGTACTTATTTTACACCATTATTTGCAAATTCTTTAAATACCAGACAATGTGATTTTCTGAAATTTTTTCTCTCTCATAGTTTAGGTCTAACTATGATGTCAATTACAGGCCTCTCATCTTAAGTGGGAGAACTTGCACAATTGGTGACTGACTAA
>JBBPBX010031967.1:21988-34183 GCA_038048925.1 Garcialebias charrua | reverse complement strand
TATATATATATATATATATATATATGTATATATATATATATATATATACAGGTAGTCCCCGACTTACGAGCGAGTTCCGTCCCTAGGGGGCGCTCGTATGTCAAAAATTCGTAAGTAGGATCACATAGTAAAAAAAAAATAATAATAATATTTTTTTTTTTTTTTTTTTTTATTTTTTTTTTAAATAAATGAATACATGTACAGTACTGGACAGTCACCAAGCACTTAGCCTATCCTAACACAGTTTTTAAAGATGAAGGAATAAGTTGAATTGTCTCCCTTTCACATAAAGGGAGCAAGCTCCCTATGGAGCCTGCAGGGAGGAGGGAGACAATTCAACTGACTCCTTCATCTTTAAAAACTGTGTTAGGATAGGCTAAGTGCTTGGTGACTGTACAGTACTGTACATTTATCTATTTATTAAAAATATACAGTATATACAGTATTTTTATTTTTTATTGTTTTTTATTTATAAATAGATAAATGTACAGTACTGTACAGTCACCAAGCACTTAGCCTATCCTAACACAGTTTTTAAAGATGAAGGAGTCAGTTGAATTGTCTCCCTCCTCCCTGCAGGCTCCATAGGGAGCTTGCTCCCTTTATGTGAAAGGGAGACAATTCAACTTATTCCTTCATCTTTAAAAACTGTGTTAGGATAGGCTAAGTGCTTGGTGACTGTCCAGTACTGTACATGTATTCATTTATAAAAAAAAAAAAAATAAAAAAAAAAATATTTTTTTTTTTTTAATGAGATGCATGCTCTTAAGTCCGGGACCTCGTAAGTCAGAGCGCTCGTAAGTCGGGGACTACCTGTACTCCACTTAAAGGTTCACTATGTAATTTCTGTAGAATGCTGGGACTTAGAAAAATTTTCATCAGGTAAAAGCATTCTGCTTTTACCTGAAGTCACAGTTCGTTCTCTGTTGAACTTGAGTTCTGCAGCTCCGCCTCCTGCTGAATGTCCGCTCGAGCCGCTTCAATATTCTGTGATTATATGTTAATAAAACGTTCTAAAAAAATAAAATAAAACCATGAATCACTGGTCCTACAACACAAAAACCAGCAGAAATCAGCAGAGGTTCACGCAGCAACGTTGGACATGATTTAATTCGCTCGTGACTTCCTCGTTTCTGTCAGTGCAGGAATGGAATTTCTGGAATGCTCCACCTCCTCTGCATGTCCTGTCTCAGCGCTGCAAAGTTCTGTGATTATATGTTAATAAAACGTTCTAAAAAATATAATAAAACCATGAATCACTGGTCCTACAACACAAAAACCAGCAGAAATCAGCAGAGCTTCACGAAGCAACGTTGGACATGATTTAATTCGCTCGTGACTTCCTCATTCCTGTCAGTGAAGGATGAAGCGATCACTTGACTTTTGGCAAAAAAACAAAATAAAAGTCCAGCTCTGGGATGAAGAAGGGATATTTAATACATTTGTGTCACATACAAAACAGTCCTGCATCGCTTTGCAATCCTTTGAATGAGAACGTGCGCGGCGCTGAGGCTGGGACAGGCGGGGGCGTGGGTTGGGGCGTGACAAACAACTCTGTTTTTATTGGCTGGTCATTGTCCGGGTCACTGTGTTTTTAGTGTTTTTTATAAATGCTGATAGAGACGCAAGGGGACTATAGTTTTTTTCAGAGAGTCTGTCAGTAGATAGTGACAGAGTGAAGAAATATGTTAAAAATATATTGTTAGAAAAGTTACAGACTGCATTACACTTTTATGATTTCATTTTATGCTTATGTTCATTAAATGTTTTGTGTTTTAGTGTTGGTGTAAATTTTCATACTTTTATACTACTATGCAAAAACTCAGGACAGTGTTACTCTTTTACAATTTTATGCTTATGTTTATTAAATGTTTTAGTGTTTTAGTGTTTAATAGAATAGAATAGAATATATCTTTATTGGCATAATTTGCACCAAGGTACAAAGTTTTGAAATTGGCGCACGCACCATCCGAAGAGGGACGTACGCACGGAAGCCGCAGCAGTAATTAAACCGCGCCGCCAACAATCAGATATGGAAAAAGGAACATACAGTCGGATAATCATTGGTATTCAAAAAAGAATCTATCACATTTTGTCTTAGGACACTATGATAAAGTCGAAAAAACTCTACCAGCTTCAGCACGGATAAAGACAAAGACATGTTGCATTTGATGGCAAGCAGGGAGATAGTCCGTGAGTAATCATTTCAGATAAGCACAGTCTGCAGATGGCCTCAGCTCGGCTCCATCTGAATGCACACAGAGACCTCTGGGGGGAGGGGGGGCAGCGACAGTTTTCAACAGCTTTCGACTCCAGGAGAAGTTTCCAGTCAGCCTCTTTTCAAGGTTGCTCTGAGTCCCGATTAGATTAGTTGCTTTATTTATTTTCAGGCCAGGCTACAGTGTACTTTGACTGCAGCCTTGAAGTCCAGGTGCTGTCTAGGTCCAAATCGCCGAATCATGTGAGGTTCCGAGCTACAAATCCCCATCTGTGCCCTGATGAAGCCCGGTCGGCTTAAATGGTTACTGTTGCACCGAGGGACTGAGAGAAACGCAATTTCAATCCTGTGTATGTCCTGTACATATTGCAGTTCTGACAATAAAGTTGACTTTGACTTTGACAAAGTTACATAGTGCAGCTTTAAAGCGGCAGGCCAACTGAAATACAAACACCATGCTAACGTTAGCTTGTATTTCATTTTTATTTTTTATAAACGACCTGAAATGGCTAATAATGTTATTCAGGCTCCACGGTGTTCACCACAGCGTCCAAGAAAAATACATCAGTGTAATTGAATGGAGTCCCACAGAACAGTTACAGCATATGTTATGAAAAGGTTGCATCCCCTTTTCAGATGTGGAATCACCAACATTTACCGGTAGGTTAGTTAGACAAGAACAACAGAGCTAATAATAGTCCATCCTAAGCTAACGTTACAGTAACAGTGACATTACATGTTTGTTTATATGTTTGTAGGGACATGGTGAAAACCATCAACCCAAGTAAACACCACCTACCATGGACCACTTGTCAAATAAGTTAATCATCTTGTTATAAGGTGGAGAAGAGCTGCTCTGCACCTTAAACAGAAGATGGATGACGTGTCTGGGAGCAGATCCAGAGAAAGCTGATGCAAGTGAAATGTCATTCATGCACAACTGTCCTTTCTGCTATTAAACTCTGAAATCTAAATACTAGTAATGTTCCCTGATGCATGCTAAATAATCCAGGTAGAAAATCAAAAAAGGTAAGTCTGGTCCTCTGCATATTCAAAAAACAAAACAAAACAAAGCAAAAAAAATTTTTTGAAACGTTTCGTCTTTTGTCCACTGGCCAAAAGGATGGCCCAGCACAGAAGATAAACATCATCAGGTCAGGACTCTGCGGTCTACACTCATCTCCAGGCCAGCGGTCACTCTTTCAGGGATGAAGATGTTCACATCCTTGATAGAGAGGAACGATGGTTTGAGAGAGGAGTAAAGGAGGCCATCTTTGGCTACGTTCACACTGCAGGCAAATCCGACCCAAATCTGATTTTTTTTGCCCCATCTGACCCATATCCGATTTTTTATGAGAGTCTGAACGCAACAAATCCAATGTTTTCAAATCCGACCCAGGCCGTTTCAGTATGTGGTTTTAAATCGGATATATATCTGATGTTTTCAAAGCGACTGCAGTCTGAACGCTCATGTGATTTACATCTGACTTTTTCAGAACTGTGCGGCTCATTTAATTGAGCCCGCGCGTGTTTGTACAGACAGAGGGGACACGCAGCTCAGAGCGGGGTGGGGGCTAGCGGGGGGACAAGCTCTCTGTAGCTCAGAGCGGGGTGGGGGCTAGCGGGGGGACAAGCTCTCTGTACTTGCTGTGAGACAGACGCACACTCCACTCGCTTGCTTTCTTCTCAGTTTTTGCCTTTAATCATTTGGATGTTTAGCTTTCCCCGATTGGAGAACAACTTCAAAATTACAAACACACACTGAAAACTGTCGCGCGTGTCCATGTTTACTTCCTCAAACACAGGGTGCTGCGTCAGTAGTGTTGACAGATCTCGGGACAAAAACAAGTGACCAGTCCCATGAAAACAAGCCCAAACAAGCAACTCGCAGTCTGCGTGTCACGTCACGCAGGCTGAGACATGAGCCGCAGCGCGTAGCGCAGATCCAAAAGAGGCGTGGAGCAGAACAGCTGCAGCTCATTTTTAATATTTCATCACATCTACAGCTGCACTGATCAGCGCGCTATGTTTTCTTCTGCGCATGCGGGTTGCTTCTGCAACGTAGAGCGTTCACACTGGAGTCATGCCAGGTCTGATGCAGGTCGAATATAAAATGTAGTGTGAACGTTCACACCAAAAGATCTGATTTTTTTTTTTTTTATCGGATTCGAGCATTAAGACCTGCAGTGTGAACGTAGCCTGAGCCTGGTTTATACTTCTGTCTTACGTCTTTTACCCCCCATTGAGTGAAAATTTGAGTGAAAAAGGTTGCGCAACTTCTGGCTGCACTCCTGCTGTGATCCCCCGGTGACAGCCCGTCTTGTATGCAGCGTCTTGCAGTTCTGCTTGGGGGCCACGTACAAGACAGGCTGTCACCGGGGGATCACAGCGGGAGTGCAGCCAGAAGTTGTGCAACCTTTTTTCACTCAACGGGGGGTAAAAGACGTAAGACAGAAGTATAAACCAGGCTTTAGTGAAAAGAAACCGTCCATCATTAAACCGGGGTGGAGGCCTCCGGGTTCAACTGTTCCCCTCTCTTACAATGCTGTTATTGCTAGTATCACTCAACCCTCTGTGAATAGCAAACAACCATCAGCGTGCTAACAATCCATCGTTAGGCTGATGGTCCTCCTTCATCATGTGAGCAGCTGGTTTCGGCTGTCATCAGCATGAATAGCAAACCACCATCAGGGTGCTAACAATCCATCGTTAGGCTGATGGTCCTCCTTCATCATGTGAGCAGCTGGTTTCGGCTGTCATCAGCAAACTGGTTGTTCAACTGTGAGAGGGTGCTATTTATAAGACTGAGCTGAATACAGCAACTCAGACTGAGGCAGTCTTTTGGACGAAAGACGAAACGTTTCTAAAAAAAATGTTGCTTTGTTTTGTTTTTTGAATGTCCAGAGGACTAGACTTTGCTTTTTTTTATACTAGTACAGTAATTTAATTTTAATTTAATTTAATTTGTCACATTTGTCATCTGTGTATGTTTCCCATACTTGACAGACGAAATTGGTCTTCTGCCTTTAACCCAACCACCACCAGGTGATGCAGCGAGCAGCCGTAGTCAGCGCTCGGGGAGCTGGAGAATTAGGTGTGCACTCATAGACACCCCAAGGTGTGTAGTGGCCGGGGCGCGAACCCGCGTCCTTCGGGTCCCAAGTCAAAAGCCTTAGCCAGAGGAATACTGTGGAGATGATTGAGTCACTATGCATTCTGAAGAAAGGCCTGAGAATGAGGGAGTGGAGGATGAGGAGGAGAGCGTGTGTATGAAAGCTGAAATTACCGGTATATACATTCTCAATCTTAATGGTTTAATAATCCCTTTTTACTGATAATACTGATGAACCTGTTGTTTGTTTAGGAACCACCTCCCTGCAGTCTGTCCAGAAAGTCTCCACTGGAGGAGCTTTTTGCTGAGGAAGAGGCACAGAACATAATGTCACAGCTCCATGTCCATGAAGAAACAAGTGGAGAGAGGGCTGCAGATGGACCAAGACATTCCACCAGCCGTTCTGTCTGAGGACCCTGCTGCTGCTGCTGGAACTAACACAAGACTTTGCAAGATCTGACAGCAAAGGATAATGCCTGGTCCCCACCAAACTTGTCAGAACGCTCCTGCCGCCCCCTTTTGGCCGCTTGTCACGTCCCCACATAGCCACTGAAGACCGTCTGATGACGCGCACTAGGGGGAAGCAGAGGGGGTCTAGCTTGTTTTCCGGGTCAGTTGTTTACTGCAGCTCCGACTACTGCAGCTCCGAGAGTCTTTGGTGAGATTAAAACGTTTTTTTATGTTTGGGGTGATCAAACGCTGGAGTGGACAGCTGTAACTGGTTAAAATGCCACGTTTCTTACCGGAGTTTGGTTCCAATTCATGGAGGCTCGTTGGGTAAGTTTAAAAAGTAAAAAAAAAGTCCCGTTGTCGCATAGCAGAGGCTCTCCCGACTGTTTGCTGGACGCGTCGAGCCACCAGAGATCGAATTTTATGGCGTTGGCGGCTCGACGCGTAGGTTGCTTTGGACGCGCGCGTGCGCGCGAAGGGAACTGCAGCGTGCCGCCGCGCCGCTTCGATCACTCAAAACGCGCCGCATCACTGTTTGCCGCGACTCCACGCGTCTCCACATAGACTTTGAATGTAAACCGGCCGCTTCAGCCGCCCGACACCGGTGCAGTGGGTACCAGGCATTAGTCTCATATTTACGTGTTCAAGCTTCTTCTACACCCAGCAAACATGTGTTTTCCACTGCAGGAGACACTGTTTCTCCAGAACACTCACGCATACTACCTGAGAAGCAGATATGATCATTTTCCTCAACAAGAACAGTTTCTGATTTTTTACGGTACCCATTTCTAACTTGGACTGCATTGTATAAGAGCATATCTATCAAAAAAATCATCCGTGTTAATTGGGTTTATTGATGCCTCTAAGGCATTTGATCGTGTCAATCATTACAAGTTATTTGACAAATTAAAACAGAGAGGTGTTCCAGATATTATTATACGAATTTTAGTTACTGGTATTCTAACCAGAAAATGCATGTCAAATGGGGNTAACACCTATACACTGTGTGAACGTGTCCAAAGACAGAAGGCAAGTCAAGTCTGGTTCTGTGTCTTGTTTGGTTAACGTGCTGCACAAAACAAACCTGCTTCTTACGTGTATGCAAATTAAAATCACCATGTCTCTGCTTTGACTGATGATCTGGCCAGGCTGCGAATGCTAATAAATGTGCATTTCATTTTCTTTCAATAATCTCACTCTTAAAATTGAGACTCGCGGTGCAATAAAATAATATAAATCACCTGTCACATTTCATACCAGGAGTTTAAACCAAGATCATGCAACAATTAGAAATTATTTAGTTTTGCACCATTTCATGCAAAACTTTGAAATCTCTTGACAGGTTAGCACCTGGGGTATGTGTGTCTCAACTAATACCTCAGTCAATTTTAGCTCAATATCTGTAAAACTCATGGAGTTATAGCCATTTTTGTGTTTACTTATGTTATTTAGCTGATTGATGTTCACTCAGTGTATACGATCTGAAAGTTTCATTGAAACTCACCATGGTTCATGAACATTTTTTGTCTGCCCCTCTTTCTTTTAGCAGCAGGTGATAATGCTGTCACCGGTAATAACTGAAGTAAACATTGACGCACTTCAAACTGTGATCACAGGAGCCTTAAATGAGAAATCTGAATCGTCTTTTTATGATGATATGACCAACTGAGAATATGTCTGACAAAAAATAAAAACTGAAACTGCTGTCCTTAGCTTTTACAGAAAAAAACTAAAAACTTGCTCTTATAGAACAAGCTGACCACTGTGGCATTCCCCGACTGACCAGCCCTCACAAACCCACTTTGTTTCAGAAGAATGGAGACAGTAATTCCAGTGCAGCGAGTCCATTTTTTTCCCCGATTACCATTCGTCTTTCCACAAGTTAAATATAGCATCACAGAAAGCCAACAGGAATAGAGGACGGGTGAAAGGCAAGCATGTGGACTGGAAGAGGAAGGAAAAATGGGTAGTGTTTATAAAGTTAGAAGAGATTATAATTACAGTATTTTCTAGACTATAGGTCGCACCTTTTTATAAGTCGCTTTGTCCAATTATTGTCAATAAATTGGAAAAATCCGTAAACAGGTTGCACCTTTATATGAGTCACATCTATTATGCGTCACCGCTACGCGACGCGTCAGCGCGTCATTTGCCCTGCTTAAAATGACGACCACAGAAGCATGCACGGAAGGACTTTTCACAAGATTAACACGGTAAAAACAATTATTTGTCTGCTGAAAATTATAGCAAACATGTGTCTTAGCTTAACCGTTCCTTAATAAATTCACGTAATGGTCAAATCTGCTGGATTTAAATTTTTTCGCTTTGAAAAAGTACAAGGAAAAACAACGAAGCTAACAGCAACACATTTACGTCTATAAAACATCAAATTTTAATTCAAATAACTCCAACAGCTAAAAGTTTGTAAATGTATATCTAGTGATTGCTTTCTGTAAGTAAAAAAAAAAATCTGCTGTGTGGTTTATGAGCTATTTACTCAAACGTTCAAGGAAAAATCAACTAAGCTAACCGCGACACATTTACATCTATAAAACATCAAATTTTATCTCAAACATCTCATAAAGCTAATCAGTTGTAAATATCCATCTAGTGATTACGTTCTGTAAGTTTGATCAAAATCTGTCCTGTGGTTCTTGACCTATTTTGCTAACAAACACTGAGCTAACAGCGAAGTAGCTAGTTCATACCTCCAGAGCAGGAGGCCGGGCTGCGACAGACTGAATCCGACCAGAGGAGGCTCTCGTCGGACACATGAGGTGGGAACGGTTGGTGTACCCTAGCGGACAAAGGTGGTACTGCACCATATTTGCCAAAATGGAAAAACGTCTTATCTGAGCCAAAAATTGGTCTAAAAACATGTGGGAAAATCCATAAACAAGTCTCACCTCTCTATAAGTCGCAGGGCATGCAAATTAGGCAAAAGGTGTGACTTATAGTCCGGAATATACGGTAGTCCAAATCAGAGAAGCTCGCTCAGAGGACCGCCACTGGTCTCATCATCCTCTACAAGTTGCAGTTGATACATGCAGCGATTCACTGCTACGTTTATCGAATACTTAGATTATTTCAGAGGATCTGTTTTTGTTCATGAGCAAGAACTAAATTCTCAACAAACAAGAGGGTCTTCTTAATAAAAATTTGTTTTTTAATCTTTAATTTTTCCCTCAAACCCTCTGACATGTGGCTCAGCTGTTTACATCAAACATCCTATATGAGTGTGACAGCAGGTTGAGTGAGGACAGAAATGTGAATGACACGGGGAACCAAGCGTTGAACACATGGGGTGTTTTTTTCTTAATGATCAGTGCAGCTGGGCCTAAATTAGCACTGTGTTGCTTGCAATCTTTGGCAATAACAGGGTGGGGCGTGTCTGCATTTGCTCCAGGGGCTGTAGCATGAGTAGACACCCCTTAAAATCTCCCTCATTAGGGAGCCAAGATGAGGCAGGAGATGCTGCATGGGGCCTTGGCTCTCATTGGAGCCTAAAGGGACACTAGCAAAGTACTGTATTTTTTGCCGTAAACGGCGCATCAGTCCAAATATAAATAATTAAGTGGCAAAAACCATAAATAAATCGCTTCGCCATATACGTCGCATCTATTATGCGTCACCGCTGACAACCTGGAAACATGGGCATGGGCGCGTGCACAGGAGGACTTTAACAAGAATTTAACAAGATTAACACTTAAACACAATTAATTGTTTGCTCAAAATAATAGTAAAGGTGTGTCTCAGTTTAACTTTTCCTTAATAAATGCACTTCAGGAGTCAAATCGGCTGCATTTTTAAAAGCCGATATACGGAAATATGAACGTGCAGAGGGCGACTCGCTGTCCATTTCTTCAAAATTTAACAAGGTAACCACCTAAAAACAATTATTTGTTTGCTCGACTTTATAGTAAAGGTGTGTCTCAATTGAACTGTTATTAATAAATGCACTTCAGGGGCCAAATTAGCTATATTTCGCTGAGGCGGCGCTGCAAAATGAAGCTGATGGTTGCTCCAGGCAGATGACAGTGCAGGCTTTGGCAAGCCGATTGTGTCATTAATAGCCACATTTACCTATTACAGTACATGATACAAAAGCATGCCATATTGCTCAAGTGACATCTAGCGGCTGAAAATGGTAGTGTTCAATATGTTCAGTCAATGAATGAAAACGGTCCTATCTCAGCCAAAAATAGGTTTATAAATATGGGGTGGAAAAACAAATACATCACTTCCGCGTATAAGTTGCAAGGCATGCAAATTGTGCAAAAAATGGCGACTTATAGGGCAAAAAATACGGTATTCATGGCGGTAGTTTTCCAGGTATATCAGTATGCAGTATATGGGTCCACGCTCAATGTAAACAAAGCCTGCAAGCTGAATCTATGAAAAACCCTGTGGAAACTTGAGCCATGGGATTGACTTTCATTAGGCTGGCCGTAGTTTGTGGAGGTAAACAAATATGGCGGAATCAGCTGAGCATTGAGTCGAGGTCAGGACGTTTAAGTAAAAACTTAGAAGAAAATCTGCTAAATGCAAAAAGAAAAATGCAAAAAAAACAACAAAAAAAAGTAACATTACACTTTTTAAAATGGCATCAGATGTCCAAAACCTGCCTCTGAGTAGTGCATCTCAGCTCAGTCAAATGTGTTGTTGTTAAAAAATAAAAACAAAAAATGAGTTTTATAGCCCTGCCAATGCATGTTGGGAATCATTTTTGATGCTTAGGCCTAACAGCTGGAAGTTCATGAGGATGTGGTGGTTTTAGTTTTCCGCAGAGAGGGAGAGTTAAGTGTTGTTGTGGGAAGCGGTTATTAGATTGCTGAGATGGATACAAGGTTAAAACTCACTATGATGAAACTTAGTGCAGCGAGAGACAAAAAGGCTCCGAGACCTGAGATTTGAAACACTGGGAGCAAAAACCCACCATTACCATAGATCACTTCCTTTTTTAACTAAATAAAAGCATGAGAAGAAAATGTTTGCATTGAGCTCTTCTCCATTGAACATTTCATCAACCCCAGCACCGTCAGGATGCTGAGTTACCATGTTACCCAAAGACTGATGTCATCCATCCTCTGCACAGTAAGAGGATTACATCCGCGCACACACAAACACACGTAAAGCACTGTTACCATTTTCAGATGATGGATTAATCCAAAGCAAGCCACCGCTGCCTCGCTGTCCTGTACTGATGATTGCTATGATGTAACCACTGAGGCTACAGGAAAAGGATGAGCTTGACAATGTGCCTTTTTTAAGTTTGGCATGAAGACCACAAAGAACCCAGTAACACCAGCGCTGCAAGTATAAAACTCTCTTTGTGCACTTAAACAGTTGTCAAGAGAGGGACAAAATGAACCCTATCACCCTGAACACTGGCAGATGTGCTGCAACACTTAGCTCACGCTCCCAGTGCAAGCACTTCTTAGGCATGGCACTAAGGTTCTGGAAGTGAGAACAGCTTTAAATATGGCAACATTCGGCAGAGCAACGTTCTTATGGAGGTTTCAAGCTACAACAAGTGAACCATCATGCAAGCATCCTCCACACCAGAGCAACACTACGGAGCTGGCATTGTGTCAGATGTCAAGAATCAGGGTAAAATCCACTTCATGACAGGACCTTCTTCACAAGTGGTTCAACAGAAGGTGACTGGACTTCTGTTTCTTGAAAATGTTCCACCTCTCATCCAAAAGGCCTGGACTTTCCAAAATATTATTGAAATGTTGATGCACTTAAAACACATAAACTGAAATAAACAGATTAAGAATAACTCCCAAGCGCTTTTAAACCTTTATCGAGAGTCCTACCTGACAAGAGGAAGTGTGTTTGTGCTCTTCATTGTCCAGGGGTGAATCACTCCAACGTGCTGCCATCATTTCATTTCAAACCGCAGAAAAGGGGAGATGTCCTTTAGAGTCCACATTGAGACGAGGATTATGATGCCCCCAACTTTACAAAGAAAAAAAAGAAAGGAAAAAAAAAAGGGAAAGATCCTAATCCATGCCGTTTTCCTTCTTCATGTCCATTAGCGGATGAAATCTGCAAAAAGTTTGCAAAAGAATTAGCCATGGAGAAATAAAACTCATCCTTGAGCATACTAAATTAGTGGTCCCAACCCTGGTCCCTGAGGAACACCATCCTGCAGGTTTTAGTTGTTCCTCTTCTCCAACACACCTGATCGGAATGAAAGGGTGATTAATTAAACCACTGAATTAGGTGTGTAGGAGCAGAGATACAACAAAAACATGCAGGATGGTAGCCCTCAAGGACCAATGTTGGGTACCACTGGACTAAATAAGAACCTATGAGTAATTATTTGCATATGTGATATAAAGCTATCTAAATTTGAATTTGTGGACTGGTGTGGTCAATTAAACATGTAATAATGCAATAATACACA
>JBBPBX010031967.1:6542-18465 GCA_038048925.1 Garcialebias charrua | reverse complement strand
GCATAGTTTATAGATTTATTAATTAAAAAAAACAGATGGTAAAAACTGAACAATGTCCCTCTTTACAAGAATCTGGTACGTATAATCAATGTTAAAAATCATTAGATATTTTTTGCTTTATAATGTCAACCTTACTGGCCACAACAGCCGCCTCCAACAAACCTAAAGTGGCCCATGGGCCACCAGTTCATAGCAGGTTGTTTCGGCTCCGGACATGTTTAACGTATGAACAAAGTTGGAAAATGGCTCTTTTGAGCATAAAGGTTGCAGACCCCTGTTATATGTCTAATTTGCTTTAAAGGTACTCGTTGAAAAATACATAGAATAACACATAAAAAAAGGTTATCAAATGTTACTGTTTGAGAGCGTTTACTCCAGATTTATATACAATTTTAAAATACAGTACTCAATACTCAGAGGCAGTGATGTATGCATGTTTTTGTTGTTTTCCTGCTTTGATACACCTGATTGGAATAAGTGGGTGTTTAAGAGGCTTCTGCAGAAGTTGAGGAAGTCATTAAATCACTGAATCAGGTGTGTTACAGCAGGGAAACTACTAAAACGTGCAGGATAGTGTTCCTTGAGGACCGGGGTTGGGGACCACTGCTCTGACTTAATATAGACAGAGAATTCATCTTCATCCAAGGAAAAGCACATGGAAGCTCATCTCAATACACATGGCTGGCCGTAGTTTGTGTAGAGAAACTAAAATGGAGGATTTGGACAAGCACAGAATCAAGACGTTAAAGAGGAAACGTAAGAGTACATCAGATAGGGGGGATGGTGGCGCAGAGGTTAGAGAAGGTGGGCCTGTGAGAAGAAGGTTGCCGGTTCAGCCTCTCAAACTGACAACATCAAGGTAGGAAGGTGAAACACCCACTCCTGCCTCTGCCCTCATTTGCCATCTCTAGCCGTTTTCACATTGACCGGCCCTCCCCAGTCCGGCTCGTCTCTGGTTGGCCCAGAGCCAGCCCTGGCCCGCCTCCGTTCATTATGCACTGTCCGGAGAGCAAGCCTTGAAGTGGGTGGGGTGTTCTCTTGAAGTGGGTGGGGTGTTCACTTGACGTGGGTGGAGTGTTCTTGTGTGCGCGCTTACAGTGTTTTAAGAGAGGACACCCCTAAAAAAATATTTGTTAGCTGAATATATATATTAGTTTTTCTGAGTTTAATTTTTGTTAATAACTGATTACAAATCAGCTTATGTATCAGCTTATGTTAGAACGTAAATAACACGAAGCGCGCACCCATTTCCGCCTTTCCGCGCGACCTGAATGTCATTAAAATATAACTAATATTGTCTAACTCTTGCGCGCAGCCAGGGTTTTAAAATATAACTAATAATCTCTAACTTCTACGTGCAGCTAGAGTGTCTCTGTGTCCTTGAGCAAGGCCCTTAACCCGCCACCATCTGCTCCCCAGGCGCCCTATGGCAGCTCTCTGCTCCACATCGAGGGCTGTGCATGGTAACTCGGTGATCTGTGGTTGTGTCAGGACCCATTCGTGCATCCATTCGAACAAGTTGGTTTGCTGTGGTGACCCCAGAGGAAGGGTGTAGCCAAAAGAAGAAGAAGAAAAAGTAAGAATAGAGAGAGTAAGACAGGTGTACAGGTAGTAGTAAGAGCTTAAAGAGGGAAAAGAGATCATGTGTTCGATGACTCTCAAGTAATACGTTTTTATTGAGGCACAATACATTTGTCTCACTGGTTGTATTTTCCAGAAAAACGAAAAACGGGTGAACTAGAAAAAGTTTTGAAGTCTAGTGGTTTTTATTTATTATTTTTTTCCTTAAATTTAGTAGCAGATAGTAGCAGAAACATTTATGAATATACGATTTTCCTATGCTCAAGGAGTGGGAAGAAGTATACACAGTGAATGGTCGTTTGTCTCTATGTGTCCCTGTGATGGACTTGGACCTGTCCAGGGTGTACCCCACCTCTCGCACAGTGATCGCTGGACATGGGCACCAGTGACCCTCGTGACCCAGAAAGAAAGAAGCCGGAAAAGATAATGGATGGATATTATGTATTGATTGTTCAAAAAACATGTCTGCATAATTTACTCAACAAATCTGAGCTTGAATAGGTACCAGTATACTGTAGCATAGTTTTCAGACTTCTTAATCCCAAAAAGGCTCTTCTATAGAACAAGCCATTGTTGATTTCCAGTCACTTTGTTTGTAGGTAAACAAATGCACATGGTAATTGATGGGGGAAGTTATGTGAAGATCATGGATGTTTTCACTCACTAATGTTAAATGAATATAGAACCATGTATGTGATTATCCAACAGTACTTGGCAGCATTCACAAGTTCTGCCAACAAAACTTTAACTTAAAGACACTGATATACTGATAATATTGATACTGATGACATGAGATAACCATGTGCAGGCTGTTTCTTACTTCATAGATTTGTTTTGTCAAGCCTTCATTACATCATTAAACAGGGGTGGAGGCCTCCGGGTTCAACTGTCCCCCTCTTACAATGCTGTTATTGCTAGTATCACTCAGCCCTCTGTGAATAGCAAACAACCATCAGGGTGCTAACGATCCATCGTTAGGCTGATGGTCCTCCTTGATCATGTGAGCAGCTGGTTTCGGCTGTCATCAGCCAACTGGTTGTGTAACACTGTGAGAGGGTGCTATTTATAAGACTGAGCTGAATACAGCTTCTCAGACTGAGGAAGTCTTTCGGATGAAAGACGAAACGTTTCTACAAATTTATTTTTTTTTTTGCTTTTTTTTTTTTAATGTCCAGAGGACCAGACTTAGCTTTTTTAGACCTTCATTACATTACTTTTACTTTTATTTTATATCCTGGTACATCTCTATATAATCTACCATTATTGACACATACAAGTACTGACATCTTTAAACCTTCCTTATGTACTTTATGTCAATGGTTCAAAATCATCGCCTTGTGAAGATTACTCAAGTATTTTCAGAATCCCCTAAACAAACCTTATCAAGACTTTATTACTACTTATTGTCAGTAGCCTTTTACACCTTTAAAGTAAGCAAATTAAAATACAACATACAGTATCTGCTACACATATGCTTAGCTCGGCAGTGCTCCAACTTTCAACCAGTGAAACACATCTGCCTTCCCGTTCTCCACTGTACCAGCAGTGTCCCTAACTTTATTATGGTGGCATGTAGGGCATGGTGGCCACATGGGACTCTGTAGAGCGTGAAAAAACATGTGTACAGCTGATCCATGCAAAGACAAAGAGTGGCTGTGTTCTGTTTGCAGGCTACTTCAGCAGCACAATAGAAAGTAGGACAATAGGACAAGGCTTCCCTGGTTTAAGAGACGAGCTATTGTCCAAAGAGCTGGTGCACCCTCGCCCAGACAATGGAGAAAACTTTACTGGTACAAGTGGGTCTCCATGTTGTATATGAGGCTCATATTCATTTAATGCAGTTTGTTTAAACCACATTTGACTTCAATCACGGACAAAACTCTGCAGTAATAGGAGATTTAAAAAAAAATATGTTTCCAACCCAATATTTATGTTTTTATAAACACTCTCCTCATAAATATTAAAAGTTTTAGTATTTCGCCTCCAAAGAGCACTTTGACCTTTCGCAAAACCCCGCCCCCAACCGGCCATTGTCCAATCACACGTCACTAGCATCTCCGGCTATGTAAGCTAGGTCCGACATTCTACAAGATGGTGAAGCGATGCGCCTATGGATTGTGTAAATCAGACAGCAGGTATCCCAAGAGTTTGTCTGGTGGAGTCTTGTTTTTTCCCTTCCCAAAGCCGAAAACACAACTGGAACGGTGTCAACAATGGATAAAACAGTGTGGAAGGCCTCACTCCCAGCTTAATGTCTCGAAGATAAACAAGCATTCGTATGTATGCTCAAAGGTAAGACAAACATTCATTGTGACTGTCCTGCTCTAGAAGTAATAATTATAATTTCAAGAAAGGTTATTATTAATATTCATTGTTGTGTATTATTTTGGATATAATTTTTAGAAGATTACCCTCTTACGTTTAGTAAGCTCATTAGCATTAGCTAACTTTAGCGAATGTTTACATTAGTTCACTGTCGGGTCTCGATGCTGTGAACCCTATACGATATCATGTTTAGTCAGTTTCACTACATAAACTTGACTAGCTAATTAACATTTTCTCTTTTAACAAGCATCTTGAATCGTTTTTTTTTATATCTGTCATTTAGCATTTTGTAAATGGAAAGCCCACCCCTGAGTATCCCAACCCAGTAGTTGCATTACAAGTGCAGAACCAGACCAGGGAGCAACTTGGAGGCTGTCGAAAGCCACCCAAACATCGGTATGCCTTCATGCTAGTTATATTATATTTAAAATACACTAGCTACATAACTATGGCTAGTTGCACTTAATGTTACACCACTTTAAAGAGCAGCAGGTAAATAGACAATTAAAAAATACAGTAGTAAATGGGAATTGAATACTTGTATATTGCACTTAAGTCACTGTAAATAAGAACATGTTTACCAACTTGCAGGTTTAATCAATAACAATCATGTACAAAATGTGTATACAGATGCAGTTTCATTGAGCCGAATGCTTCCAGCTCCACATCTTGTGCTGATGATGATGAAGAAGAGAGTCAACAGCATGCTGATGACTATGGTGAGTGAGATGTATATTGTTAATTAGTACTGTTTTAAAATGATTGTAAGGCTGCCCTGGATATCTAAACTCTCTGTATTGTGCTGAATGATGGAATACGCAGAAATAAATTTCTGGCAGTGAATCTCTCTCATTTTATTATAACATTCACTCTGAGAGGCTGAAACAAACAATCATACAACAATGTCGAATGCAATGGAACAAAATCCAAAAGTACTGAAATAACTGATTTATTTCACTGGCATGTTACATAGTAGTCAAAGAAAAATACATCAAGCTTGCTCTTCATTTCTTCCCATTTTGCAACATCAAAGTGTATTCTTTCCAGGTGGTAGTCCTCTTCACATTTAATAAAGAAATCACACCATGACATACCTGTGAGCCCAAGCTGACCCATTATTTGGTAATGGTAGGCATGACACTCTTTTAGTTTATAGGTACCATCTGCCTGCTTGTAAAGGTAGGGGCACTCTGTGAAGCTGTTCTTAGAAGGGCACTTAATTTCTAAAAGCCCATAGCTTGGGCGTTCACTCCCTGCCCTCTCTACCACCTTACGGTCAGGTGATGTACCAAGATGTGGGGCATGGGGATTTACAACAAAACCACATGGATACACTTGATTACCTGTGAGAATAGTGTAATGTATGGCTGCATTGGGCTCTTGTTCTACACCTCTCTTCATGGCCTTTGTTTGTACTGCTGCTGCACTCTTTAAGCTTGTAGCAAGTTTTTCATGGTCGGCTCTTCTAGAGCAGATTCTTTTAAATGAAGTTGATGTGATTCGGGCAGACCTTGCATGGAACCACAAATAGTTTGTGCTCTGTGCTCTAGTTTCCCTTTCCAGAGTGATAGAATCAGCCAATGAAATGCTCAGTTCTGTGTAATGTTGCGTGGCACTCTCATTCAGAGCAGTGCAGAAGCTGGTGGCTTGGTGCGGCAGAGGAAAGTTGGGCAAGTCATCTGGTTGGCTGACAGGAGCTGCTCCAAGATCAATTTGGACAATAAGTGGCAGCTGTAAAAGATGAAAAATATAAATTATCATTAAAATGCAACTTTTTTTCTTTACAGATAGTCCAGAGCAACCCCCAGAGCAGGGGACGGAAGAGGTGCAGGAGATGGAAGAGGAGCAGGGGACGGAGAAGGAAAAGAAATTAGAAGAGGAAAACAACAACATGAAATTGAAATTGACATTACAAGAAACTGAAATACAAAACCTGAAAGCACAAATTGACACACTTAAAAAGAAAAGTCTGACACCTGAACTCCTTGAAAGCAGTAAAATCCCAAAAATGTTTGAATACAGTACTGGCTTTACATACGAACGATTCAACCAACTGTGCACAATATTTGACATCCAAAATGATCCCCACGCCGCTCAAGTAAATGTACCCCTAACATACAAACGTAATGATTGGGACATTAGGGAGATGCCCCTTCGTAGTCAGCTGCTGTTTGTTTTAATTAAACTCCGCAACAACGAAGATCTGAAAAGCCTTGCATTTAGATTTAATATACACATGCAAGCAGCAAGTAATATTTTCAATTCATGGATTCATTATATGTTTGATATTTTGGGTGAATTACCCATTTGGCCTCACAGAGACGTCATTATGCAAAACATGCCTGAAACCTACAAAGCCGACTACCCATCTACATTTGCTATATTAGACTGCACAGAGCTGAAAATAGAAAGGCCAACATCACTGGTGTTACAAAGTCAGAGCTTTTCAAATTACAAAAACACCAACACCCTGAAATCACTCGTTGCCTGTGACCCCCGTGGTGCTGTCATTTTTTCATCTGTTCTCTTCACAGGATCCATGTCTGACAAGGAGATTGTCAGACAGTGTGGAATCATCCCCTTACTAGAGACACTTATAGACAATGGCTATTTGCAAAAAGGGGATGGCGTAATGGCTGATAAGGGTTTTTTGATTGAGGATGAAATTAAAGCAATCGGACTGCAGTTAAACATGCCACCATTTTCGAGGTCCAAGAGGCAAATGCCAGCAGGAGATGTTCTGGAGACAAAGCGTATTGCAAAGCACAGGGTGCACATAGAGCGGGCTATTGCTAAAATAAAAAAGTTCAAGATAGTGTCTGGTAAAATTCCTAACACAAGATTAGGAATCATAAATCACATCTGGTATGTGGTAAGCATGCTTTCAAACTTCCAGCCACACATACTGAAGGGACAGTAGTAGCATCCATTAGTAAATCACATGACTTACACTTAACATGTTTTTTTAATCACCACTGTTAAGCTGTCTGTTTACATGAGCTGTGGAAGATGCTAGACAAATAAAGATTTCTGGATACTATGTGGCTCAGTCCTCAATGTATTTATGTCTATATTACTGTATCTGTCAGCCTGATGCAAATTATTTTTCTCTTTTTATCACATAAGCAAGCACCTTATTATAATATGTAAATTGCTTTTTTTAATGAAACAACAAACCTGAAGAGATTTGTTTTTTGCACAACATCAAGAAGTGCTACTTGAAGACTGGGTTTCAAATCTGTGCTTCTCACCTGGTGGCTTAGTCCGCACCCCACAGCATACTTCTTGCCTCCAACTTCAACCTCTGGTGCAGAGGCATCTGTGATATAGCTTATGGGTGCATCTGACATCTCCCTCAGTAGACTATATGCTCCTGTACCTAACTCTTTCCTATGAAAAAATAATTTGGAGGTGAGTATTGTCTGATGTCACAGTGCACAGGAATACACTGAACAGTGTGACTAACAATGTTGCTGTAGTATAGGTGAAGAAAAAAAACATACTTATTGTGGATAAAACTGGACATGATGGGTTTCCGCTTGCGGTTCACTTTGGCCTTGGCTACCACCACACTGCTTACAGGTTGTCCATGAATTTTCTTCCCCCTGGCTTTGTGCCACTGCTGGGGCTGGCTTGTGCATGAGATGTCAGCATTTCTTGCACGGCACAGGTCCACGGTGTGCATAAGGCCCACAATATGTGAGCAAAAACCTGGTAACCTGTTTTAAGAAAACAGTAGCATAAGCTCTATTTAATGCTTTTGACAATAATGTAACTAGCTACACCTGCAATCGAAATTATTCAACACCCCAATCATTTTAATGTTTTATCATTTAAAGTTTTTCATTCAATTTTTTCCAAACAGCACAGGGAAAATGGACTAAAATCCGAGACTAGAGGTGTGGAAAGTTTGTCAGCACTTAACAACTCATTTATTGGCAGTTATAAAAGCTAAAGGATGCACCACAAAATACTATGTTTAGGGGTTGATTAATACTGCACACTCAAATGTCTTAAAATACTTCTTTATTTTTATTTAAACTTCAAACTTAGGTAAACTTTTGTTGTCACAATGATTCAAATATGTATCAGTAAAAGCTAGTTCAATGAAGTGTTTTTGTCATCCACACTACTAATGTCTGTTGAGATTGTGGGGGTTGAACATGTTTGATTACAACTACTTACAATAAATGCACGAGTGCTATAATATAATAATAAATAATATATATATTAAATAATATATATAATATATAATAAAAACATATAATCTAAGGTAGATCCATGAACAGAGTAACAAGCTAGCCTCTGCTCTGAATACAGTTACTAGCTTAACTTACCGAGCTAACTTACCGGTATTACTTAATAAATTTGACTTTTACAGTACTTAACTAACAAAAAATAGAACTTGAAAAAGAAAACTTACCCTGCAGTGCAGGAGCAGGACTGGTCCACAAGCGTATTCTGGTTGCATTTGAGGTAAAGGTCATGGGGTTTCTCAGATTTTGCTTGAGACCGGTATGCTTTAGCCTCAAGGATCGTTGTGTCTCCTTCGTAACGTACTGTAATATTTTGAATATATCCCTCCACTGCATATTGTAACCCCTTTTGCCTTGATCTGGAGGATATTGCGCTGGTATTGCTCCAAAATGAGTCACTAACACGCACTGGTATACAAGCTATCCCCGTCATGACGCGCTAACACTCACCGGCTACAGAAAGCTTGACGGGCGTAGCAACAGTAACTAAGGGGGCGGGGCTTCTGCGAACATTCTCCCATTTGTTTCCCACATAGAGACGAAGCTTTCCAACATCAACGTTCATGCTCAACAATCCAGGTAAAAAGAAATTTAAAAAATCCAGCAATGTTCTCTCAGGTCATCTGGACGGTTTCTTTTTTTTTTGTTTTGTTGTTGAAACGTTTCATCCTTCATCCAAAGGACTTCATCAGTCCAAAGAGCCCCAACAAACTCAGTCCCACAGCAGCTTTGATGGTGGGCCCCAGAAACCATCCTATCACCATCAAACTGGTTGGTCCACTGTGAATGTGCAGCTTGTGGGACTGAGTTTGTTGTGGCTCTCACAATCCTTGGTTTTCAGACCCATTTGCAGGCAGGCGAGCGACTCGAGGTATGAGTTTAAATAAAAATAATTTATTTTAACAACAAAACAAAAAGGCTGATGGGCTCAAGCTTAACAACGAGCAGAACAGAGCAGATCAGACGGACGGAAACAGAACGGGCAGACTGAGACATCTGTGCATAAACAGAACAATGGGCCTCATGCAAGAACCGTTCGTACGCACAGATTTGTTCTTAAACTGTGCGTACGAGTGATTTAGGATCATTTGTGGCATTCAACAATGTTTTCGTATTCTAAGATTTTTTTCAGATACGAACAAAATTTACGTGTGGTCCAGACCTGTCGTATATTTTACGAGCAGTCAGTCTGCTGTTATCCAGACGGATTTTCTCCACTAATAACTTTATACTTCGTTATTTAGAAAATATTTTGGGTTTAAAAAAATCACGCACCATAATTATTCTTGACAATAGGTTATTCTGTTTGAATTAGAATTAGAATTTTAAGTTTAATTTGTCTGGTGTGTCGCAGGCTTCGGTGAGTCGTGCGCTCCCCTTGGTCATCAAAGCCCTCCTCAAATTAACACCCAGGTACATAAAATTCCCATACACCGCCGCAGAACAAGTACAAATTAAGACTGATTTTCATGCTATTGCTGGACTGCCAAACACCATCGGAGCAATAGACTGTACACACATACGGATCAAAGCACCTTCACCTGACGCATTCCCATTCCTCAATCGGAAGCAATACCACTCCATAAATGTCCAAATTATATCTGATTCGAAATATAACCTGCTAAATGTGGTTGCGCGATGGCCAGGAGGAGCGCATGACTCATTTGTGCTGCAAAACAGTGCTGTTGGCACGCGTCTTGCGCAAGGTGCGCATGGAGATGGCTGGCTTGTTGGTAACTTTTTAATTTGTAATTGAGGATTTGGAATTATTCTCTGATCATTTACCTATAACTCACTATTTTCTGTTTGAATTAGAATTATAATATTAAATGCGACCCGACCCCGGATAAGCGGAAGAAAATGGATGGATATTAAATGCAACGACACAAATTGGTTAAATTAAAATAAAGCGGCTATTAATTTTGTTGTATAGCACTACAATATTAATATGAAGTTAATTGAAGTTTCGAGACATTTTAAAATGCTTTTGTTCAAAAACACATCCGACACTTGCATGGGGGGGGGGGTAGCGGTGCGCGACAGCTCTTCTGAATAAGTGAAACTATAATGTAACACAGTTGTTTACACTAAAATTAGAAATACTTGACCAAAGAAAAACCAGAGCAGGGCTAGAGAGATAAATACGATGTTTATTTCTGTGAGTGTACAACCCACGGGAGACATGACATTACAGCACATTTCATTCCTCGGCTTTAAAGCAGATTCACAGCTGACGCTGCTAAAAATTACAGATTTATTTATTTATTTTAGTTAGTTAGTTATTTACTCTGAGAGCAGAACTTCAATGTCCGCACCCGTTTACTTTTCGCTGTCATTTTTATGAACAGACACTTCCTACTCTCTGAGGCAGGAAACGTAGCCTTATATGGTGTTTTGAGGGGTGGGAATTATGTAAATGACCTCTCCGCGTGCACGCGCAGGTGGATAGAACAGGTGGAATTCATTATATGTACGCCGCTCATTTACACACTTTTCCTGAGGATAGAAGAGTTTGTTGAATCTGACGTGGCATGTTCGTACGAACGCTTCGTACGAACAAAAGTAAGAGAAATTTAGGATAAAAATACGAACATGTTCTTGCATGAAGCCCAATGACCTGACGGTTTTAGAGAGGTTTAGACAGGCAGGTGAATAATGAGAGCACCTGGGATGGTTGCTGATTAGAGACAGGTGTGAATGGTCAGAGACCGGAGAGGCAGGCTGAGGAGTGAATGGAGAGTGACAGTCAAAAACAACTGGAGTAGAATGACAAGTACCTGTACTATAAGCAGAAAAGGAAAAGAAACAATTATAAAGAAAACAGACACAGGGACAGACCCTGTCAGTGGCTCCTCAGACTGATGAAGTCCTTTGGATGAAGGACGAAACGTCTCAAAGAAACCGTGTGTTTTTGTTGCAGCAAAATACTTGGCTGCATGAAGACATCACAAGTTTAAAGCCAGGCAGCGTTGATGCTTCTGCACACTGAAATACAACATGTATAATAGAAATATAACAAATGTATAAATAATGTAATGTATGAAACAATAATTAAAGAGTCCACAAATACTCATCATGCAAATACTGCCATTACCAGATATTTATGTACTTATAAAGGATTTTATTATCTCATAGCTGTGTTTAAGAGGAGGGCTGTTGCCTACTCTGAGTTGTATCTGGCACCGAGTTTGATGACTGGACCAGTTCCAGCAGTAACAGTCTTAAGAGCTTCAGTCCAGATCATCACAAACTGGAAGAATTACTGCAGGTGGTGTTCAATTTGTGAACCATGACATGTCCCTGACGCTGGAAGAAGTCTTTATTCAGTAATTGAACTGAATCTTTAATCTTAGTGGCTCAAATCAGTGTTCAGATATTTTAAAACCCCACAGAATGACCCAACCTAAAACATCACCATCATGTTTCATTTAGGATGAAATATGCTCACACAGAAAGGAACCATTCATTATAAACAAAAAATAAAATTGAACTGGCACCCATATGGACTCCCAACTCTTCCAGCTAAAGCTTCACTTTTTAGGGCATGAACTTTTTTTAGCCAGTTTAGACTTTATTCCCTTTCTTCATCAAAAGTCACGTTGACTTCACAGTAATCTACATTGACTTACTTATTTAGATTGCATAAAGGATTGTGTCTGAATGTTTGTTAAAACTGCAGCCAACTATTAGTTAAGGTCTTGTCACTCTTTTGGGATCTGTGCCATAGGAGAAAAAAAGGAAAAACAGGTGACATTTAACAA